>JAJHPE010000002.1:234394-403209 GCA_024447655.1 Carex scoparia
TTGCGCTTGATCTTGTGCGTATGAACCTCATTTGCACTTGTTCTTGTGCTTAAGAACCTCATTTGCCCTCGTTCGTGTGCTTAACAACCTGAATTGGTGTTGTTCGTGTGCTTAACAACCTCTTTTGCGCTTGATCTTGTCCCTAAGAACCTCATTTGCACTTGTTCTTGTGCTTAGGAACCTCATTTGCCCTTGTTTGCGTGCTTAACAACCTCAATTAGCGTTGTTCGTGTGCTTAACAACCTCTTTTGTGCTTGATCTTGTGCTTATGAACCTCTTTTGCGCTTGATCTTGTGCTTATGAACCTCATTTGCACTTGTTTATGTGCTTAACAACCTCAATTGGCGTTGTTCGTGTGCTTAACAACCTCTTTTGCGCTTGATCTTGTGCGTATGAACCTCATTTGCACTTGTTCTTGTGCTTAGGAACCTCATTTGCCCTTGTTTATCTGCTTAACAACCTCAATTCCAGTTGTTCGTGTGCTGAACAACCTCTTTTGTGCTTGATCTTGTGCTTGCGAACCTCACTTGCATTTGTTCTTGTGCTTAGGAATCTTATTTTCCCTTGTTTGCATGCTTAACAACCTCAATTGGCGTTGTTCGTGTGCATAACAACCTCTTTCGCGCTTGACCTTGTGCTTATGAACATCATTTGCACTTGTTCTTCTGCTTAGTAACCACAATTGCTTTTGTTTGTGTGCTTAACAACCTCAAGTAGCGTTGTTCGTGTGCTTAACAACCTCTTTTGCGCTTGATCTTGTGCTTATGACCCTCATTTGCACTTGTTCTTGTGCTTAGGAACCTCATTTGCCCTTGTTTATGTGCTTAACAACCTCAATTGGCTTTGTTCGTGTGCTTGACAACCTCTTTTGAACTTGATCATGTGTTGATGAACCTCATTTGCACTTGTTCTTGTGCTTAAGAACCTCATTTGCCCTCGTTCGTGTGCTTAACAACCTGAATTGGCGTTGTTCGTGTGCTTAACAACCTCTTTTGCGCTTGATCTTGTCCCTAAGAACCTCATTTGCACTTGTTCTTGTGCTTAGGAACCTCATTTGCCCTTGTTTGCGTGCTTAACAACCTCAATTAGCGTTGTTCGTGGGCTTAACAACCTCTTTTGTGCTTGATCTTGTTCTTATGAACCTCTTTTGCGCTTGATCTTGTGCTTATGAACCTCATTTGCACTTGTTTATGTGCTTAACAACCTCAATTGGCGTTGTTCGTGTGCTTAACAACCTCTTTTGCGCTTGATCTTGTGCGTATGAACCTCATTTGCACTTGTTCTTGTGCTTAGGAACCTCATTTGCCATTGTTTATGTGCTTAACAACCTCAATTGGCGTTGTTCGTGTGCTTAACAACCTCTTTTGCGCTTTATCTTGTGCTTAAGAACCTCATTTGCACTTGTTCTTGTGCTTAGGAACCTCATTTGCCCTCGTTTGCGTGCCTAATAACCTCAATTATCGTTGTTCGTGTGCTTAACAACCTCTTTTGTGCTTGATCTTGTGCTTAGGAACCTCTTTTGCGCTTGATCTTCTGCTTATGAACCTCATTTGCCCTTGTTTGCGTGCTTAACAACCTCAATTGGCGTTGTTCGTGTGCTTAACAACCTCTTTTGCGCTTGATCTTGTGCTTATGAACATCATTTGCACTTGTTCTTGTGCTTAGGAACCTCATTTTCCCTTGTTTTTGTGCTTAACAACCTCAATTGCCTTTGTTCGTGTGCTTAACAACCTCTTTTGCACTTGATCATGTGTTGATGAACCTCATTTGTACTTGTTATTGTGCTTAGGAACCTCATTTGCCTTCGTTCGTGTGCTTAACAACCTCAATTGGCGTTGTTCGTGTGCTTAACAACCTCTTTTGCGCTTTATCTTGTGCTTAAGAACCTCATTTGCACTTGTTCTTGTGCTTAGGAACCTCATTTGCCCTTGTTTATCTGCTTAACAACCTCAATTCGAGTTGTTCGTGTGCTGAACAACCTCTTTTGTGCTTGATCTTGTGCTTGCGAACCTCACTTGCATTTGTTCTTGTGCTTAGGAATCTTATTTTCCCTTGTTTGCGTGCTTAACAACCTCAATTGGCGTTGTTCGTGTGCATAACAACCTCTTTCGCGCTTGACCTTGTGCTTATGAACATCATTTGCACTTGTTCTTCTGCTTAGGAACCTCAATTGCTTTTGTTTGTGTGCTTAACAACCTCAAGTAGCGTTGTTCGTGTGCTTAACAACCTCTTTTGCGCTTGATCTTGTGCTTATGACCCTCATTTGCACTTGTGCTTGTGCTTAGGAACCTCATTTGCCCTTGTTGATGTGCTTAACAACCTCAATTGACTTTGTTCGTGTGCTTAACAACCTCTTTTGCACTTGATCATGTGTTGATGAACCTCATTTACACTTGTTCTTGTGCTTAATAACCTCATTTGCCCTCGTTCGTGTGCTTAACAACCTGAATTGGCGTTGTTCGTGTGCTTAACAACCTCTTTTGCGCTTGATCTTGTCCCTAAGAACCTCATTTGCACTTGTTCTTGTGCTTAGGAACCTCATTTGCCCTTGTTTGCGTGCTTAACAACCTCAATTAGCGTTGTTCGTGTGCTTAACAACCTCTTTTGTGCTTGATCTTGTGCTTATGAACCTCTTTTGCGCTTGATCTTGTGCTTATGAACCTCATTTGCACTTGTTTATGTGCTTAACAACCTCAATTGGCGTTGTTCGTGTGCTTAACAACCTCTTTTGCGCTTGATCTTGTGCGTATGAACCTCATTTGCACTTGTTCTTGTGCTTAAGAACCTCATTTGCCCTTGTTTATGTGCTTAACAACCTCAATTGGTGTTGTTCGTGTGCTTAACAACCTCTTTTGCGCTTGATCTTGTGCTTAAGAACCTCATTTGCACTTGTTCTTGTGCTTAGGAACCTCATTTGCCCTTGTTTGTGTGCTTAACAACCTCAATTAGCGTTGTTCGTGTGCTTAACAACCTCTTTTGTGCTTGATCTTGTGCTTATGAACCTCTTTTGCGCTTGATCTTGTGCTTAGGAACCTCATTTGCCCTTGTTTATGTGCTTAACAACCTCAATTGGCGTTGTTCGTGTGCTTAACAACCCTTTTTTGCGCTTGATCTTGTGCTTAAGAACCTCATTTGCACTTGTTCTTGTGCTTAGGAACCTCATTTGCCCTTGTTTATGTGCTTAACAACCTCAATTTGAGCTTGTTCGTGTGCTTAACAACCTCTTTTGTGCTTGATCTTGTGCTTATGAACCTCATTTGCACTTGTTCTTGTGCTTAGGAACCTTATTTTCCCTTGTTTGCGTGCTTAACAACCTCAATTGGCGTTGTTCGTGTGCTTAACAACCTCTTTTGCGCTTGATCTTGTGCTTATGAACCTCATTTGCACTTGTTCTTGTGCTTAGGAACCTCATTTGCCCTTGTTTATGTGCTTAACAACCTCAATTGGCTTTGTTCGTGTGCTTAACAACCTCTTTTGCGCTTGATCTTGTGTTTATGAACCTCATTTGCACTTGTTCTTGTGCTTAGGAACCTCATTTGCCCTTGTTTATGTGCTTAACAACCTCAATTGGCGTTGTTCGTGTGCTTAACAACCTCTTTTGCGCTTGATCTTGTGCGTATGAACCTCATTTGCACTTGTTCTTGTGCTTAGGAACCTCATTTGCCATTGTTTATGTGCTTAACAACCTCAATTGGCGTTGTTCGTGTGCTTAACAACCTCTTTTGCGCTTTATCTTGTGCTTAAGAACCTCATTTGCACTTGTTCTTGTGCTTAGGAACCTCATTTGCCCTTGTTTATCTGCTTAACAACCTCAATTCGAGTTGTTCGTGTGCTGAACAACCTCTTTTGTGCTTGATCTTGTGCTTGCGAACCTCACTTGCATTTGTTCTTGTGCTTAGGAATCTTATTTTCCCTTGTTTGCGTGCTTAACAACCTCAATTGGCGTTGTTCGTGTGCATAACAACCTCTTTCGCGCTTGACCTTGTGCTTATGAACATCATTTGCACTTGTTCTTCTGCTTAGGAACCTCAATTGCTTTTGTTTGTGTGCTTAACAACCTCAAGTAGCGTTGTTCGTGTGCTTAACAACCTCTTTTGCGCTTGATCTTGTGCTTATGACCCTCATTTGCACTTGTTCTTGTGCTTAGGAACCTCATTTGCCCTTGTTGATGTGCTTAACAACCTCAATTGACTTTGTTCGTGTGCTTAACAACCTCTTTTGCACTTGATCTTGTGTTGATGAACCTCATTTGCACTTGTTCTTGTGCTTAAGAACCTCATTTGCCCTTGTTTGTGTGCTTAACAACCTCAATTGGCGTTGTTCGTGTGCTTAACAACCTCTTTTGCGCTTGATCTTGTCCCTAAGAACCTCATTTGCACTTGTTCTTGTGCTTAGGAACCTCATTTGCCCTTGTTTGTGTGCTTAACAACCTCAATTAGCGTTGTTCGTGTGCTTAACAACCTCTTTTGTGCTTGATCTTGTGCTTATGAACCTCTTTTGCGCTTGATCTTGTGCTTATGAACCTCATTTGCACTTGTTTATGTGCTTAACAACCTCAATTGGCGTTGTTCGTGTGCTTAACAACCTCTTTTTGCGCTTGATCTTGTGCTTATGAACCTCATTTGCACTTGTTCTTGTGCTTAAGAACCTCATTTGCCCTTGTTTGTGTGCTTAACAACCTCAATTGGCGTTGTTCGTGTGCTTAACAACCTCTTTTGCGCTTGATCTTGTGCTTAAGAACCTCATTTGCACTTGTTCTTGTGCTTAGGAACCTCATTTGCCCTTGTTTGTGTGCTTAACAACCTCAATTGGCGTTGTTCGTGTGCTTAACAACCTCTTTTGTGCTTGATCTTGTGCTTATGAACCTCTTTTGCACTTGATCTTGTGCTTAGGAACCTCATTTGCACTTGCTTATGTGCTTAACAACCTCAATTGGCGTTGTTCGTGTGCTTAACAACCCTTTTTTGCGCTTGATCTTGTGCTTAAGAACCTCATTTGCACTTGTTCTTGTTCTTAGGAACCTCATTTGCCCTTGTTTATGTGCTTAACAACCTCAATTGGCGTTGTTCGTGTGCTTAACAACCTCTTTTGTGCTTGATCTTGTGCTTATGAACCTCATTTGCACTTGTTCTTGTGCTTAGGAACCTCATTTGCCCTTGTTTGTGTGCTTAACAACCTCAATTGGCGTTGTTCGTGTGCTTAACAACCTCTTTTGCGCTTGATCTTGTGCTTATGAACCTCATTTGCACTTGTTCTTGTGCTTAGGAACCTCATTTGCCCTTGTTTATGTGCTTAACAACCTCAATTGCCGTTGTTCGTGTGCTTAACAACCTCTTTTGCGCTTGATCTTGTGTTTATGAACCTCATTTGCACTTGTTCTTGTGCTTAGGAACCTCATTTGCACTTGTTTATGTGCTTAACAACCTCAATTGGCGTTGTTCGTGTGCTTAACAACCTCTTTTGCGCTTGATCTTGTCCCTAAGAACCTCATTTGCACTTGTTCTTGTGCTTAGGAACCTCATTTGCCCTTGTTTGCGTGCTTAACAACCTCAATTAGCGTTGTTCGTGTGCTTAACAACCTCTTTTGTGCTTGATCTTGTGCTTATGAACCTCTTTTGCGCTTGATCTTGTGCTTATGAACCTCATTTGCACTTGTTTATGTGCTTAACAACCTCAATTGGCGTTGTTCGTGTGCTTAACAACCCTTTTTTGCGCTTGATCTTGTGCTTAAGAACCTCATTTGCACTTGTTCTTGTTCTTAGGAACCTCATTTGCCCTTGTTTATCTGCTTAACAACCTCAATTCGAGTTGTTCGTGTGCTGAACAACCTCTTTTGTGCTTGATCTTGTGCTTGCGAACCTCACTTGCATTTGTTCTTGTGCTTAGGAATCTTATTTTCCCTTGTTTGCGTGCTTAACAACCTCAATTGGCGTTGTTCGTGTGCATAACAACCTCTTTTGCGCTTGACCTTGTGCTTATGAACATCATTTGCACTTGTTCTTGTGCTTAGGAACCTCAATTGCTTTTGTTTGTGTGCTTAACAACCTCAAGTAGCGTTGTTCGTGTGCTTAACAACCTCTTTTGCGCTTGATCTTGTGCTTATGACCCTCATTTGCACTTGTTCTTGTGCTTAGGAACCTCATTTGCCCTTGTTGATGTGCTTAACAACCTCAATTGACTTTGTTCGTGTGCTTAACAACCTCTTTTGCACTTGATCTTGTGTTGATGAACCTCATTTGCACTTGTTCTTGTGCTTAAGAACCTCATTTGCCCTTGTTTGTGTGCTTAACAACCTCAATTGGCGTTGTTCGTGTGCTTAACAACCTCTTTTGCGCTTGATCTTGTCCCTAAGAACCTCATTTGCACTTGTTCTTGTGCTTAGGAACCTCATTTGCCCTTGTTTGTGTGCTTAACAACCTCAATTAGCGTTGTTCGTGTGCTTAACAACCTCTTTTGTGCTTGATCTTGTGCTTATGAACCTCTTTTGCACTTGATCTTGTGCTTATGAACCTCATTTGCACTTGTTTATGTGCTTAACAACCTCAATTGGCGTTGTTCGTGTGCTTAACAACCTCTTTTGCGCTTGATCTTGTGCTTATGAACCTCATTTGCACTTGTTCTTGTGCTTAGGAACCTCATTTGCCCTTGTTTATGTGCTTAACAACCTCAATTGGTGTTGTTCGTGTGCTTAACAACCTCTTTTGCGCTTGATCTTGTGCTTATGAACCTCATTTGCACTTGTTCTTGTGCTTAGGAACCTCATTTGCCCTTGTTTGCGTGCTTAACAACCTCAATTAGCGTTGTTCGTGTGCTTAACAACCTCTTTTGTGCTTGATCTTGTGCTTATGAACCTCATTTGCACTTGTTCTTGTGCTTAGGAACCTCATTTGCACTTGTTTATGTGCTTAACAACCTCAATTGGCGTTGTTCGTGTGCTTAACAACCTCTTTTTGCGCTTGATCTTGTGCTTATGAACCTCATTTGCACTTGTTCTTGTGCTTAGGAACCTCATTTGCCCTTGTTTATGTGCTTAACAACCTCAATTGGCGTTGTTCGTGTGCTTAACAACCTCTTTTGTGCTTGATCTTGTGCTTATGAACCTCATTTGCACTTGTTCTTGTGCTTAGGAACCTCATTTGCCCTTGTTTATGCGTGCTTAACAACCTCAATTGGCGTTGTTCGTGTGCTTAACAACCTCTTTTGCGCTTGATCTTGTGCTTATGAACCTCATTTGCACTTGTTCTTGTGCTTAGGAACCTCATTTGCCCTTGTTTATGTGCTTAACAACCTCAATTGGCGTTGTTCGTGTGCTTAACAACCTCTTTTGCACTTGATCTTGTGTTTATGAACCTCATTTACACTTGTTCTTGTGCTTAATAACCTCATTTGCACTTGTTTATGTGCTTAACAACCTCAATTGGCGTTGTTCGTGTGCTTAACAACCTCTTTTGCGCTTGATCTTGTGCGTATGAACCTCATTTGCACTTGTTCTTGTGCTTAGGAACCTCATTTGCCATTGTTTATGTGCTTAACAACCTCAATTGGCGTTGTTCGTGTGCTTAACAACCTCTTTTGCGCTTTATCTTGTGCTTAATGAACCTCATTTGCACTTGTTCTTGTGCTTAGGAACCTCATTTGCCCTTGTTTATGTCGCTTAACAACCTCAATTCGAGTTGTTCGTGTGCTGAACAACCTCTTTTGTGCTTGATCTTGTGCTTGCGAACCTCACTTGCATTTGTTCTTGTGCTTAGGAATCTTATTTTCCCTTGTTTGTGTGCTTAACAACCTCAATTGGCGTTGTTCGTGTGCATAACAACCTCTTTCGCGCTTGACCTTGTGCTTATGAACATCATTTGCACTTGTTCTTGTGCTTAGGAACCTCAATTGCTTTTGTTTGTGTGCTTAACAACCTCAAGTAGCGTTGTTCGTGTGCTTAACAACCTCTTTTGCGCTTGATCTTGTGCTTATGACCCTCATTTGCACTTGTTCTTGTGCTTAGGAACCTCATTTGCCCTTGTTTATGTGCTTAACAACCTCAATTGGCTTTGTTCGTGTGCTTAACAACCTCTTTTGCACTTGATCATGTGTTGATGAACCTCATTTGCACTTGTTCTTGTGCTTAAGAACCTCATTTGCCCTCGTTCGTGTGCTTAACAACCTGAATTGGCGTTGTTCGTGTGCTTAACAACCTCTTTTGCGCTTGATCTTGTCCCTAAGAACCTCATTTGCACTTGTTCTTGTGCTTAGGAACCTCATTTGCCCTTGTTTGCGTGCTTAACAACCTCAATTAGCGTTGTTCGTGTGCTTAACAACCTCTTTTGTGCTTGATCTTGTGCTTATGAACCTCTTTTGCGCTTGATCTTGTGCTTATGAACCTCATTTGCACTTGTTTATGTGCTTAACAACCTCAATTGGCGTTGTTCGTGTGCTTAACAACCTCTTTTGCGCTTGATCTTGTGCGTATGAACCTCATTTGCACTTGTTCTTGTGCTTAGGAACCTCATTTGCCATTGTTTATGTGCTTAACAACCTCAATTGGCGTTGTTCGTGTGCTTAACAACCTCTTTTGCGCTTTATCTTGTGCTTAAGAACCTCATTTGCACTTGTTCTTGTGCTTAGGAACCTCATTTGCCCTTGTTTATCTGCTTAACAACCTCAATTCGAGTTGTTCGTGTGCTGAACAACCTCTTTTGTGCTTGATCTTGTGCTTAAGAACCTCACTTGCATTTGTTCTTGTGCTTAGGAATCTTATTTTCCCTTGTTTGCGTGCTTAACAACCTCAATTGGCGTTGTTCGTGTGCATAACAACCTCTTTCGCGCTTGACCTTGTGCTTATGAACATCATTTGCACTTGTTCTTCTGCTTAGGAACCTCAATTGCTTTTGTTTGTGTGCTTAACAACCTCAAGTAGCGTTGTTCGTGTGCTTAACAACCTCTTTTGCGCTTGATCTTGTGCTTATGACCCTCATTTGCACTTGTTCTTGTGCTTAGGAACCTCATTTGCCCTTGTTTATGTGCTTAACAACCTCAATTGGCTTTGTTCGTGTGCTTAACAACCTCTTTTGCACTTGATCATGTGTTGATGAACCTCATTTGCACTTGTTCTTGTGCTTAAGAACCTCATTTGCCCTCGTTCGTGTGCTTAACAACCTGAATTGGCGTTGTTCGTGTGCTTAACAACCTCTTTTGCGCTTGATCTTGTCCCTAAGAACCTCATTTGCACTTGTTCTTGTGCTTAGGAACCTCATTTGCCCTTGTTTGTGTGCTTAACAACCTCAATTAGCGTTGTTCGTGTGCTTAACAACCTCTTTTGTGCTTGATCTTGTGCTTATGAACCTCTTTTGCGCTTGATCTTGTGCTTATGAACCTCATTTGCACTTGTTTATGTGCTTAACAACCTCAATTGGCGTTGTTCGTGTGCTTAACAACCTCTTTTGCGCTTGATCTTGTGCGTATGAACCTCATTTGCACTTGTTCTTGTGCTTAGGAACCTCATTTGCCCTTGTTTATGTGCTTAACAACCTCAATTGGCGTTGTTCGTGTGCTTAACAACCTCTTTTGCGCTTGATCTTGTGCTTAAGAACCTCATTTGCACTTGTTCTTGTGCTTAGGAACCTCATTTGCCCTTGTTTATGTGCTTAACAACCTCAATTGGCGTTGTTCGTGTGCTTAACAACCTCTTTTGTGCTTGATCTTGTGCTTATGAACCTCTTTTGCGCTTGATCTTGTGCTTATGAACCTCATTTGCCCTTGTTTATGTGCTTAACAACCTCAATTGGCGTTGTTCGTGTGCTTAACAACCTCTTTTGCGCTTGATCTTGTGCTTATGAACCTCATTTGCACTTGTTCTTGTGCTTAGGAACCTCATTTGCCCTTGTTTATGTGCTTAACAACCTCAATTGGCGTTGTTCGTGTGCTTAACAACCTCTTTTGCGCTTGATCTTGTGCTTATGAACCTCATTTGCACTTGTTCTTGTGCTTAGGAACCTCATTTGCCCTTGTTTATGTGCTTAACAACCTCAATTGGCGTTGTTCGTGTGCTTAACAACCTCTTTTGCGCTTGATCTTGTGCTTATGAACCTCATTTGCACTTGTTCTTGTGCTTAGGAACCTCATTTGCCCTTGTTTATGTGCTTAACAACCTCAATTGGCGTTGTTCGTGTGCTTAACAACCTCTTTTGCGCTTGATCTTGTGCTTATGAACCTCATTTGCACTTGTTCTTGTGCTTAGGAACCTCATTTGCCCTTGTTTATGTGCTTAACAACCTCAATTGGCGTTGTTCGTGTGCTTAACAACCTCTTTTGCGCTTGATCTTGTGCGTATGAACCTCATTTGCACTTGTTCTTGTGCTTAGGAACCTCATTTGCCATTGTTTATGTGCTTAACAACCTCAATTGGCGTTGTTCGTGTGCTTAACAACCTCTTTTGCGCTTTATCTTGTGCTTAAGAACCTCATTTGCACTTGTTCTTGTGCTTAGGAACCTCATTTGCCCTTGTTTATGTGCTTAACAACCTCAATTCGAGTTGTTCGTGTGCTTGAACAACCTCTTTTGTGCTTGATCTTGTGCTTGCGAACCTCACTTGCATTTGTTCTTGTGCTTAGGAATCTTATTTTCCCTTGTTTGCGTGCTTAACAACCTCAATTGGCGTTGTTCGTGTGCATAACAACCTCTTTCGCGCTTGACCTTGTGCTTATGAACATCATTTGCACTTGTTCTTCTGCTTAGGAACCTCAATTGCTTTTGTTTGTGTGCTTAACAACCTCAAGTAGCGTTGTTCGTGTGCTTAACAACCTCTTTTGCGCTTGATCTTGTGCTTATGACCCTCATTTGCACTTGTTCTTGTGCTTAGGAACCTCATTTGCCCTTGTTTATGTGCTTAACAACCTCAATTGGCTTTGTTCGTGTGCTTAACAACCTCTTTTGCACTTGATCATGTGTTGATGAACCTCATTTGCACTTGTTCTTGTGCTTAAGAACCTCATTTGCCCTCGTTCGTGTGCTTAACAACCTGAATTGGCGTTGTTCGTGTGCTTAACAACCTCTTTTGCGCTTGATCTTGTCCCTAAGAACCTCATTTGCACTTGTTCTTGTGCTTAGGAACCTCATTTGCCCTTGTTTGCGTGCTTAACAACCTCAATTAGCGTTGTTCGTGTGCTTAACAACCTCTTTTGTGCTTGATCTTGTGCTTATGAACCTCTTTTGCGCTTGATCTTGTGCTTATGAACCTCATTTGCACTTGTTTATGTGCTTAACAACCTCAATTGGCGTTGTTCGTGTGCTTAACAACCTCTTTTGCGCTTGATCTTGTGCGTATGAACCTCATTTGCACTTGTTCTTGTGCTTAGGAACCTCATTTGCCCTTGTTTATGTGCTTAACAACCTCAATTGGCGTTGTTCGTGTGCTTAACAACCTCTTTTGCGCTTGATCTTGTGCTTATGAACCTCATTTGCACTTGTTCTTGTGCTTAGGAACCTCATTTGCCCTTGTTTATGTGCTTAACAACCTCAATTCGCGTTGTTCGTGTGCTTAACAACCTCTTTTGTGCTTGATCTTGTGCTTATGAACCTCATTTGCACTTGTTCTTGTGCTTAGGAACCTAATTTGCCCTTGTTTGTGTGCTTAACAACCTCAATTGGCGTTGTTCGTGTGCTTAACAACCTCTTTTGCGCTTGATCTTGTGCTTATGAACCTCATTTGCACTTGTTCTTGTGCTTAGGAACCTCATTTGCCTTTGTTTGTGTGCTTAACAACCTCAATTAGCGTTGTTCGTGTGCTTAACAACCTCTTTTGCGCTTGATCTTGTGCTTATGAACCTCATTTGCACTTGTTCTTGTGCTTAGGAACCTCATTTGCCCTTGTTTATGTGCTTAACAACCTCAATTGGCGTTGTTCGTGTGCTTAACAACCTCTTTTGCGCTTGATCTTGTGCTTATGAACCTCATTTGCACTTGTTCTTGTGCTTAGGAACCTCATTTGCCCTTGTTTATGTGCTTAACAACCTCAATTGGCGTTGTTCGTGTGCTTAACAACCTCTTTTGCGCTTGATCTTGTGCTTATGAACCTCATTTGCACTTGTTCTTGTGCTTAGGAACCTCATTTGCCCTTGTTTATGTGCTTAACAACCTCAATTGGCTTTGTTCGTGTGCTTAACAACCTCTTTTGCACTTGATCTTGTGTTTATGAACCTCATTTGCACTTGTTCTTGTGCTTAAGAACCTCATTTGCCCTTGTTTCGTGTGCTTAACAACCTCGAATTGGCGTTGTTCGTGTGCTTAACAACCTCTTTTGCGCTTGATCTTGTCCCTAAGAACCTCATTTGCACTTGTTCTTGTGCTTAGGAACCTCATTTGCCCTTGTTTGCGTGCTTAACAACCTCAATTAGCGTTGTTCGTGTGCTTAACAACCTCTTTTGTGCTTGATCTTGTGCTTATGAACCTCTTTTGCGCTTGATCTTGTGCTTATGAACCTCATTTGCACTTGTTTATGTGCTTAACAACCTCAATTGGCGTTGTTCGTGTGCTTAACAACCTCTTTTGCGCTTGATCTTGTGCGTATGAACCTCATTTGCACTTGTTCTTGTGCTTAGGAACCTCATTTGCCATTGTTTATGTGCTTAACAACCTCAATTGGCGTTGTTCGTGTGCTTAACAACCTCTTTTGCGCTTTATCTTGTGCTTAAGAACCTCATTTGCACTTGTTCTTGTGCTTAGGAACCTCATTTGCCCTTGTTTATGTCGCTTAACAACCTCAATTCGAGTTGTTCGTGTGCTGAACAACCTCTTTTGTGCTTGATCTTGTGCTTGCGAACCTCACTTGCATTTGTTCTTGTGCTTAGGAATCTTATTTTCCCTTGTTTGCGTGCTTAACAACCTCAATTGGCGTTGTTCGTGTGCATAACAACCTCTTTCGCGCTTGACCTTGTGCTTATGAACATCATTTGCACTTGTTCTTGTCGCTTAGGAACCTCAATTGCTTTTGTTTGTGTGCTTAACAACCTCAAGTAGCGTTGTTCGTGTGCTTAACAACCTCTTTTGCGCTTGATCTTGTGCTTATGACCCTCATTTGCACTTGTTCTTGTGCTTAGGAACCTCATTTGCCCTTGTTTATGTGCTTAACAACCTCAATTGGCTTTGTTCGTGTGCTTAACAACCTCTTTTGCACTTGATCATGTGTTGATGAACCTCATTTGCACTTGTTCTTGTGCTTAAGAACCTCATTTGCCCTCGTTCGTGTGCTTAACAACCTGAATTGGCGTTGTTCGTGTGCTTAACAACCTCTTTTGTGCTTGATCTTGTCCCTAAGAACCTCATTTGCACTTGTTCTTGTGCTTAGGAACCTCATTTGCCCTTGTTTGCGTGCTTAACAACCTCAATTAGCGTTGTTCGTGTGCTTAACAACCTCTTTTGTGCTTGATCTTGTGCTTATGAACCTCTTTTGCGCTTGATCTTGTGCTTATGAACCTCATTTGCACTTGTTTATGTGCTTAACAACCTCAATTGGCGTTGTTCGTGTGCTTAACAACCTCTTTTGCGCTTGATCTTGTGCGTATGAACCTCATTTGCACTTGTTCTTGTGCTTAGGAACCTCATTTGCCCTTGTTTATGTGCTTAACAACCTCAATTGGCGTTGTTCGTGTGCTTAACAACCTCTTTTGCGCTTGATCTTGTGCTTAAGAACCTCATTTGCACTTGTTCTTGTGCTTAGGAACCTCATTTGCCCTTGTTTGCGTGCTTAACAACCTCAATTGGCGTTGTTCGTGTGCTTAACAACCTCTTTTGTGCTTGATCTTGTGCTTATGAACCTCATTTGCACTTGTTCTTGTGCTTAGGAACCTCATTTGCCCTTGTTTGTGTGCTTAACAACCTCAATTGGCGTTGTTCGTGTGCTTAACAACCTCTTTTGCGCTTGATCTTGTGCTTATGAACCTCATTTGCACTTGTTCTTGTGCTTAGGAACCTCATTTGCCCTTGTTTATGTGCTTAACAACCTCAATTGGCGTTGTTCGTGTGCTTAACAACCTCTTTTGCGCTTGATCTTGTGCTTATGAACCTCATTTGCACTTGTTCTTGTGCTTAGGAACCTCATTTGCCCTTGTTTATGTGCTTAACAACCTCAATTGGCGTTGTTCGTGTGCTTAACAACCTCTTTTGTGCTTGATCTTGTGCTTATGAACCTCATTTGCACTTGTTCTTGTGCTTAGGAACCTTATTTTGCCCTTGTTTATGTGCTTAACAACCTCAATTGGCGTTGTTCGTGTGCTTAACAACCTCTTTTGCGCTTGATCTTGTGCTTATGAACCTCATTTGCACTTGTTCTTGTGCTTAGGAACCTCATTTGCCTTTGTTTATGTGCTTAACAACCTCAATTAGCGTTGTTCGTGTGCTTAACAACCTCTTTTGCGCTTGATCTTGTGCTTATGAACCTCATTTGCACTTGTTCTTGTGCTTAGGAACCTCATTTGCCCTTGTTTATGTGCTTAACAACCTCAATTGGCTTTGTTCGTGTGCTTAACAACCTCTTTTGCACTTGATCATGTGTTGATGAACCGCATTTGCACTTGTTGTTGTGCTTAGGAACCTCATTTGCCCTTGTTCGTGTGCTTAACAACCTGAATTGGCGTTGTTCGTGTGCTTAACAACCTCTTTTGCACTTGATCTTGTCCCTAAGAACCTCATTTGCACTTGTTCTTGTGCTTAGGAACCTCATTTGCCCTTGTTTGCGTGCTTAACAACCTCAATTAGCGTTGTTCGTGTGCTTAACAACCTCTTTTGTGCTTGATCTTGTGCTTATGAACCTCTTTTGCGCTTGATCTTGTGCTTATGAACCTCATTTGCACTTGTTTATGTGCTTAACAACCTCAATTGGCGTTGTTCGTGTGCTTAACAACCTCTTTTGCGCTTGATCTTGTGCGTATGAACCTCATTTGCACTTGTTCTTGTGCTTAGGAACCTCATTTGCCCTTGTTTATGTGCTTAACAACCTCAATTGGCGTTGTTCGTGTGCTTAACAACCTCTTTTGCGCTTTATCTTGTGCTTAAGAACCTCATTTGCACTTGTTCTTGTGCTTAGGAACCTCATTTGCCCTTGTTTATCTGCTTAACAACCTCAATTCGAGTTGTTCGTGTGCTGAACAACCTCTTTTGTGCTTGATCTTGTGCTTGCGAACCTCACTTGCATTTGTTCTTGTGCTTAGGAATCTTATTTTCCCTTGTTTGCGTGCTTAACAACCTCAATTGGCGTTGTTCGTGTGCATAACAACCTCTTTCGCGCTTGACCTTGTGCTTATGAACATCATTTGCACTTGTTCTTCTGCTTAGGAACCTCAATTGCTTTTGTTTGTGTGCTTAACAACCTCAAGTAGCGTTGTTCGTGTGCTTAACAACCTCTTTTGCGCTTGATCTTGTGCTTATGACCCTCATTTGCACTTGTTCTTGTGCTTAGGAACCTCATTTGCCCTTGTTTATGTGCTTAACAACCTCAATTGGCTTTGTTCGTGTGCTTAACAACCTCTTTTGCACTTGATCATGTGTTGATGAACCTCATTTGCACTTGTTCTTGTGCTTAAGAACCTCATTTGCCCTCGTTCGTGTGCTTAACAACCTGAATTGGCGTTGTTCGTGTGCTTAACAACCTCTTTTGCGCTTGATCTTGTCCCTAAGAACCTCATTTGCACTTGTTCTTGTGCTTAGGAACCTCATTTGCCCTTGTTTGCGTGCTTAACAACCTCAATTAGCGTTGTTCGTGTGCTTAACAACCTCTTTTGTGCTTGATCTTGTGCTTATGAACCTCTTTTGCGCTTGATCTTGTGCTTATGAACCTCATTTGCACTTGTTTATGTGCTTAACAACCTCAATTGGCGTTGTTCGTGTGCTTAACAACCTCTTTTGCGCTTGATCTTGTGCTTATGAACCTCATTTGCACTTGTTCTTGTGCTTAGGAACCTCATTTGCCCTTGTTTGTGTGCTTAACAACCTCAATTGGCGTTGTTCGTGTGCTTAACAACCTCTTTTGCGCTTGATCTTGTGCTTATGAACCTCATTTGCACTTGTTCTTGTGCTTAGGAACCTCATTTGCCCTTGTTTGTGTGCTTAACAACCTCAATTGGCGTTGTTCGTGTGCTTAACAACCTCTTTTGTGCTTGATCTTGTGCTTATGAACCTCATTTGCACTTGTTCTTGTGCTTAGGAACCTCATTTTCCCTTGTTTGTGTGCTTAACAACCTCAATTGGCGTTGTTCGTGTGCTTAACAACCTCTTTTGCGCTTGATCTTGTGCTTATGAACCTCATTTGCACTTGTTCTTGTGCTTAGGAACCTCATTTGCCCTTGTTTGTGTGCTTAACAACCTCAATTGCCGTTGTCTGTGTGCTTAACAACCTCTTTTGTGCTTGATCTTGTGCTTATGAATTTCATTTGCACTTGTTCTTGTGCTTAGGAACCTCATTTTCCCTTGTTTATGTGCTTAACAACCTCAATTGGCTTTGTTCGTGTGCTTAACAACCTCTTTTGCACTTGATCATGTGTTGATGAACCTCATTTGCACTTGTTCTTGTGCTTAGGAACCTCATTTGCCCTTGTTTGTGTGCTTAACAACCTCAATTGGCGTTGTTCGTGTGCTTAACAACCTCTTTTGCGCTTGATCTTGTCCCTAAGAACCTCATTTGCACTTGTTCTTGTGCTTAGGAACCTCATTTGCCCTTGTTTGTGTGCTTAACAACCTCAATTGGCGTTGTTCGTGTGCTTAACAACCTCTTTTGCGCTTGATCTTGTCCTTATGAACCTCATTTGCACTTGTTCTTGTGCTTAGGAACCTCATTTGCCCTTGTTTGTGTGCTTAACAACCTCAATTGGCGTTGTTCGTGTGCTTAACAACCTCTTTTGTGCTTGATCTTGTGCTTATGAACCTCATTTGCACTTGTTCTTGTGCTTAGGAACCTCATTTGCCCTTGTTTATGTGCTTTAACAACCTCAATTGGCGTTGTTCGTGTGCTTAACAACCTCTTTTGCGCTTGATCTTGTGCTTAATGAACCTCATTTGCACTTGTTCTTGTGCTTAAGAACCTCATTTTGCCCTTGTTTGTGTGCTTAACAACCTCAATTGGCGTTGTTCGTGTGCTTAACAACCTCTTTTGCGCTTGATCTTGTGCTTAAGAACCTCATTTGCACTTGTTCTTGTGCTTAGGAACCTCATTTGCCCTTGTTTGTGTGCTTAACAACCTCAATTAGCGTTGTTCGTGTGCTTAACAACCTCTTTTGTGCTTGATCTTGTGCTTATGAACCTCATTTGCACTTGTTCTTGTGCTTAGGAACCTCATTTGCCCTTGTTTATGTGCTTAACAACCTCAATTGGCGTTGTTCGTGTGCTTAACAACCTCTTTTGCGCTTGATCTTGTGCTTATGAACCTCATTTGCACTTGTTCTTGTGCTTAGGAACCTCATTTGCCCTTGTTTATGTGCTTAACAACCTCAATTGGCTTTGTTCGTGTGCTTAACAACCTCCTTTTGCGCTTGATCTTGTGCTTATGAACCTCATTTGCACTTGTTCTTGTGCTTAGGAACCTCATTTGCCCTTGTTTATGTGCTTAACAACCTCAATTGGCGTTGTTCGTGTGCTTAACAACCTCTTTTGCGCTTGATCTTGTGCTTATGAACCTCATTTGCACTTGTTCTTGTGCTTAGGAACCTCATTTGCCCTTGTTTATGTGCTTAACAACCTCAATTGGCGTTGTTCGTGTGCTTAACAACCTCTTTTGTGCTTGATCTTGTGCTTATGAACCTCATTTGCACTTGTTCTTGTGCTTAGGAATCTTATTTTCCCTTGTTTGCGTGCTTAACAACCTGAATTGGCGTTGTTCGTGTGCTTAACAACCTCTTTTGCGCTTGATCTTGTCCCTAAGAACCTCATTTGCACTTGTTCTTGTGCTTAGGAACCTCATTTGCCCTTGTTTGCGTGCTTAACAACCTCAATTAGCGTTGTTCGTGTGCTTAACAACCTCTTTTGTGCTTGATCTTGTGCTTATGAACCTCTTTTGCGCTTGATCTTGTGCTTATGAACCTCATTTGCACTTGTTTATGTGCTTAACAACCTCAATTGGCGTTGTTCGTGTGCTTAACAACCTCTTTTGCGCTTGATCTTGTGCGTATGAACCTCATTTGCACTTGTTCTTGTGCTTAGGAACCTCATTTGCCATTGTTTATGTGCTTAACAACCTCAATTGGCGTTGTTCGTGTGCTTAACAACCTCTTTTGTGCTTGATCTTGTGCTTATGAACCTCATTTGCACTTGTTCTTGTGCTTAGGAACCTCATTTGCCCTTGTTTATGTGCTTAACAACCTCAATTCGAGTTGTTCGTGTGCTGAACAACCTCTTTTGTGCTTGATCTTGTGCTTGCGAACCTCAGTTGCATTTGTTCTTGTGCTTAGGAATCTTATTTTCCCTTGTTTGCGTGCTTAACAACCTCAATTGGCGTTGTTCGTGTGCATAACAACCTCTTTTGCGCTTGATCTTGTGCTTATGAACATCATTTGCACTTGTTCTTGTGCTTAGGAACCTCAATTGCTTTTGTTTGTGTCCTTAACAACCTCAAGTAGCGTTGTTCGTGTGCTTAACAACCTCTTTTGCGCTTGATCTTGTGCTTATGACCCTCATTTGCACTTGTTCTTGTGCTTAGGAACCTCATTTGCCCTTGTTTATGTGCTTAACAACCTCAATTGGCTTTGTTCGTGTGCTTAACAACCTCTTTTGCACTTGATCATGTGTTGATGAACCTCATTTGCACTTGTTCTTGTGCTTAAGAACCTCATTTGCCCTTGTTCGTGTGCTTAACAACCTGAATTGGCGTTGTTCGTGTGCTTAACAACCTCTTTTGCGCTTGATCTTGTCCCTAAGAACCTCATTTGCACTTGTTCTTGTGCTTAGGAACCTCATTTGCCCTTGTTTGCGTGCTTAACAACCTCAATTAGCGTTGTTCGTGTGCTTAACAACCTCTTTTGTGCTTGATCTTGTGCTTATGAACCTCTTTTGCGCTTGATCTTGTGCTTATGAACCTCATTTGCACTTGTTTATGTGCTTAACAACCTCAATTGGCGTTGTTCGTGTGCTTAACAACCTCTTTTGCGCTTGATCTTGTGCGTATGAACCTCATTTGCACTTGTTCTTGTGCTTAGGAACCTCATTTGCCATTGTTTATGTGCTTAACAACCTCAATTGGCGTTGTTCGTGTGCTTAACAACCTCTTTTGCGCTTTATCTTGTGCTTAAGAACCTCATTTGCACTTGTTCTTGTGCTTAGGAACCTCATTTGCCCTTGTTTATGTGCTTAACAACCTCAATTCGAGTTGTTCGTGTGCTGAACAACCTCTTTTTGTGCTTGATCTTGTGCTTGCGAACCTCACTTGCATTTGTTCTTGTGCTTAGGAATCTTATTTTCCCTTGTTTGCGTGCTTAACAACCTCAATTGGCGTTGTTCGTGTGCATAACAACCTCTTTCGCGCTTGACCTTGTGCTTATGAACATCATTTGCACTTGTTCTTGTGCTTAGGAACCTCAATTGCTTTTGTTTGTGTGCTTAACAACCTCAAGTAGCGTTGTTCGTGTGCTTAACAACCTCTTTTGCGCTTGATCTTGTGCTTATGACCCTCATTTGCACTTGTTCTTGTGCTTAGGAACCTCATTTGCCCTTGTTTATGTGCTTAACAACCTCAATTGGCTTTGTTCGTGTGCTTAACAACCTCTTTTGCACTTGATCATGTGTTGATGAACCTCATTTGCACTTGTTCTTGTGCTTAAGAACCTCATTTGCCCTCGTTCGTGTGCTTAACAACCTGAATTGGCGTTGTTCGTGTGCTTAACAACCTCTTTTGCGCTTGATCTTGTCCCTAAGAACCTCATTTGCACTTGTTCTTGTGCTTAGGAACCTCATTTGCCCTTGTTTGCGTGCTTAACAACCTCAATTAGCGTTGTTCGTGTGCTTAACAACCTCTTTTGTGCTTGATCTTGTGCTTATGAACCTCTTTTGCACTTGATCTTGTGCTTATGAACCTCATTTGCACCTGTTTATGTGCTTAACAACCTCAATTGGCGTTGTTCGTGTGCTTAACAACCTCTTTTGCGCTTGATCTTGTGCGTATGAACCTCATTTGCACTTGTTCTTGTGCTTAGGAACCTCATTTGCCGATGTTTATGTGCTTAACAACCTCAATTGGTGTTGTTCGTGTGCTTAACAACCTCTTTTGTGCTTGATCTTGTGCTTAAGAACCTCATTTGCACTTGTTCTTGTGCTTAGGAACCTCATTTGCCCTTGTTTATGTGCTTAACAACCTCAATTGGCGTTGTTCGTGTGCTTAACAACCTCTTTTGTGCTTGATCTTGTGCTTATGAACCTCATTTGCACTTGTTCTTGTGCTTAGGAACCTCATTTGCCCTTGTTTGTGTGCTTAACAACCTCAATTGGCGTTGTTCGTGTGCTTAACAACCTCTTTTGCGCTTGATCTTGTGCTTATGAACCTCATTTGCACTTGTTCTTGTGCTTAGGAACCTCAATTGCTTTTGTTTGTGTGCTTAACAACCTCAATTAGCGTTGTTCGTGTGCTTAACAACCTCTTTTGCGCTTGATCTTGTGCTTATGAACCTCATTTGCACTTGTTCTTGTGCTTAGGAACCTCATTTGCCCTTGTTTATGTGCTTAACAACCTCAATTGGCTTTGTTCGTGTGCTTAACAACCTCTTTTGCACTTGATCATGTGTTGATGAACCTCATTTGCACTTGTTCTTGTGCTTAAGAACCTCATTTGCCCTTGTTCGTGTGCTTAACAACCCGAATTGGCGTTGTTCGTGTGCTTAACAACCTCTTTTGCGCTTGATCTTGTCCCTAAGAACCTCATTTGCACTTGTTCTTGTGCTTAGGAACCTCATTTGCCCTTGTTTGCGTGCTTAACAACCTCAATTAGCGTTGTTCGTGTGCTTAACAACCTCTTTTGTGCTTGATCTTGTGCTTATGAACCTCTTTTGCGCTTGATCTTGTGCTTATGAACCTCATTTGCACTTGTTTATGTGCTTAACAACCTCAATTGGCGTTGTTCGTGTGCTTAACAACCTCTTTTGCGCTTGATCTTGTGCGTATGAACCTCATTTGCACTTGTTCTTGTGCTTAGGAACCTCATTTGCCATTGTTTATGTGCTTAACAACCTCAATTGGCGTTGTTCGTGTGCTTAACAACCTCTTTTGCGCTTTATCTTGTGCTTAAGAACCTCATTTGCACTTGTTCTTGTGCTTAGGAACCTCATTTGCCCTTGTTTATCTGCTTAACAACCTCAATTCGAGTTGTTCGTGTGCTGAACAACCTCTTTTGTGCTTGATCTTGTGCTTGCGAACCTCACTTGCATTTGTTCTTGTGCTTAGGAATCTTATTTTCCCTTGTTTGCGTGCTTAACAACCTCAATTGGCGTTGTTCGTGTGCATAACAACCTCTTTCGCGCTTGACCTTGTGCTTATGAACATCATTTGCACTTGTTCTTCTGCTTAGGAACCTCAATTGCTTTTGTTTGTGTGCTTAACAACCTCAAGTAGCGTTGTTCGTGTGCTTAACAACCTCTTTTGCGCTTGATCTTGTGCTTATGAACCTCATTTGCACTTGTTCTTGTGCTTAGGAACCTCATTTGCCCTTGTTTATGTGCTTAACAACCTCAATTGGCTTTGTTCGTGTGCTTAACAACCTCTTTTGTACTTGATCTTGTGTTAATGAACCTCATTTGCACTTGTTCTTGTGCTTAAGAACCTCATTTGCCCTCGTTCGTGTGCTTAACAACCTGAATTGGCATTGTTCGTGTGCTTAACAACCTCTTTTGCGCTTGATCTTGTCCCTAAGAACCTCATTTGCACTTGTTCTTGTGCTTAGGAACCTCATTTGCCCTTGTTTGTGTGCTTAACAACCTCAATTAGCGTTGTTCGTGTGCTTAACAACCTCTTTTGTGCTTGATCTTGTGCTTATGAACCTCTTTTGCGCTTGATCTTGTGCTTATGAACCTCATTTGCACTTGTTTATGTGCTTAACAACCTCAATTGGCGTTGTTCGTGTGCTTAACAACCTCTTTTGCGCTTGATCTTGTGCGTATGAACCTCATTTGCACTTGTTCTTGTGCTTAGGAACCTCATTTGCCATTGTTTATGTGCTTAACAACCTCAATTGGCGTTGTTCGTGTGCTTAACAACCTCTTTTGCGCTTGATCTTGTGCTTATGAACCTCATTTGCACTTGTTCTTGTGCTTAGGAACCTCATTTGCCCTTGTTTATGTGCTTAACAACCTCAATTGGCTTTGTTCGTGTGCTTAACAACCTCTTTTGCGCTTGATCTTGTGCTTATGAACCTCATTTGCACTTGTTCTTGTGCTTAGGAACCTCATTTGCCCTTGTTTGCGTGCTTAACAACCTCAATTAGCGTTGTTCGTGTGCTTAACAACCTCTTTTGTGCTTGATCTTGTGCTTATGAACCTCATTTGCACTTGTTCTTGTGCTTAGGAACCTCATTTGCCCTTGTTTATGTGCTTAACAACCTCAATTGGCGTTGTTCGTGTGCTTAACAACCTCTTTTGCGCTTGATCTTGTGCTTATGAACCTCATTTGCACTTGTTCTTGTGCTTAGGAACCTCATTTGCCCTTGTTTATGTGCTTAACAACCTCAATTGGCGTTGTTCGTGTGCTTAACAACCTCTTTTGCGCTTGATCTTGTGCTTAAGAACCTCATTTGCACTTGTTCTTGTGCTTAGGAACCTCATTTGCCCTTGTTTATGTGCTTAACAACCTCAATTCGCGTTGTTCGTGTGCTTAACAACCTCTTTTGTGCTTGATCTTGTGCTTACGAACCTCATTTGCACTTGTTCTTGTGCTTAGGAACCTCATTTGCCCTTGTTTATGTGCTTAACAACCTCAATTGGCTTTGTTCGTGTGCTTAACAACCTCTTTTTGCGCTTGATCTTGTGTTTATGAACCTCATTTCCACTTGTTCTTGTGCTTAAGAACCTCATTTGCCCTTGTTTGTGTGCTTAACAACCTCAATTGGCGTTGTTCGTGTGCTTAACAACCTCTTTTGCGCTTGATCTTGTGCTTATGAACCTCATTTGCACTTGTTCTTGTGCTTAGGAACCTCATTTGCCCTTGTTTATGTGCTTAACAACCTCAATTGGCTTTGTTCGTGTGCTTAACAACCTCTTTTGCACTTGATCATGTGTTGATGAACCTCATTTGCACTTGTTCTTGTGCTTAAGAACCTCATTTGCCCTTGTTCGTGTGCTTAACAACCTCAATTGGCGTTGTTCGTGTGCTTAACAACCTCTTTTGCGCTTGATCTTGTCCCTAAGAACCTCATTTGCACTTGTTCTTGTGCTTAGGAACCTCATTTGCCCTTGTTTATGTGCTTAACAACCTCAATTAGCGTTGTTCGTGTGCTTAACAACCTCTTTTGTGCTTGATCTTGTGCGTATGAACCTCATTTGCACTTGTTCTTGTGCTTAGGAACCTCATTTGCCATTGTTTATGTGCTTAACAACCTCCATTGGCGTTGTTCGTGTGCTTAACAACCTCTTTTGCGCTTTATCTTGTGCTTAAGAACCTCATTTGCACTTGTTCTTGTGCTTAGGAACCTCATTTGCCCTTGTTTATCTGCTTAACAACCTCAATTCGAGTTGTTCGTGTGCTGAACAACCTCTTTTGTGCTTGATCTTGTGCTTACGAACCTCACTTGCATTTGTTCTTGTGCTTAGGAATCTTATTTTCCCTTGTTTGCGTGCTTAACAACCTCAATTGGCGTTGTTCGTGTGCATAACAACCTCTTTTGCGCTTGACCTTGTGCTTATGAACATCATTTGCACTTGTTCTTCTGCTTAGGAACCTCAATTGCTTTTGTTTGTGTGCTTAACAACCTCAATTAGCGTTGTTCGTGTGCTTAACAACCTCTTTTGCGCTTGATCTTGTGCTTATGAACCTCATTTGCACTTGTTCTTGTGCTTAGGAACCTCATTTGCCCTTGTTTATGTGCTTAACAACCTCAATTGGCGTTGTTCGTGTGCTTAACAACCTCTTTTGCACTTGATCATGTGTTGATGAACCTCATTTGCACTTGTTCTTGTGCTTAAGAACCTCATTTGCCCTTGTTTATGTGCTTAACAACCTCAATTGGCGTTGTTCGTGTGCTTAACAACCTCTTTTGCGCTTGATCTTGTCCTTAAGAACCTCATTTGCACTTGTTCTTGTGCTTAGGAACCTCATTTGCCCTTGTTTGCGTGCTTAACAACCTCAATTGGCGTTGTTCGTGTGCTTAACAACCTCTTTTGTGCTTGATCTTGTGCTTATGAACCTCATTTGCACTTGTTCTTGTGCTTAGGAACCTCATTTGCCATTGTTTATGTGCTTAACAACCTCAATTGGCGTTGTTCGTGTGCTTAACAACCTCTTTTGCGCTTTATCTTGTGCTTAAGAACCTCATTTGCACTTGTTCTTGTGCTTAGGAACCTCATTTGCCCTTGTTTATGTGCTTAACAACCTCAATTCGAGTTGTTCGTGTGCTGAACAACCTCTTTTGTGCTTGATCTTGTGCTTGCGAACCTCACTTGCATTTGTTCTTGTGCTTAGGAATCTTATTTTCCCTTGTTTGCGTGCTTAACAACCTCAATTGGCGTTGTTCGTGTGCATAACAACCTCTTTTGCGCTTGACCTTGTGCTTATGAACATCATTTGCACTTGTTCTTGTGCTTAGGAACCTCATTTGCTTTTGTTTGTGTGCTTAACAACCTCAAGTAGCGTTGTTCGTGTGCTTAACAACCTCTTTTGCGCTTGATCTTGTGCTTATGAACCTCATTTGCACTTGTTCTTGTGCTTAGGAACCTCATTTGCCCTTGTTTATGTGCTTAACAACCTCAATTGGCTTTGTTCGTGTGCTTAACAACCTCTTTTGCACTTGATCATGTGTTAATGAACCTCATTCGCACTTGTTCTTGTGCTTAAAAACCTCATTTTCCCTCGTTCGCGTGCTTAACAACCTCAATTAGCGTTGTTCGTGTGCTTAACAACCTCTTTTGTGCTTGATCTTGTGCTTATGAACCTCTTTTGCGCTTGATCTTGTGCTTATGAACCTCATTTGCACTTGTTTATGTGCTTAACAACCTCAATTGGCGTTGTTCGTGTGCTTAACAACCTCTTTTGCGCTTGATCTTGTGCGTATGAACCTCATTTGCACTTGTTCTTGTGCTTAGGAACCTCATTTGCCATTGTTTATGTGCTTAACAACCTCAATTGGCGTTGTTCGTGTGCTTAACAACCTCTTTTGCGCTTTATCTTGTGCTTAAGAACCTCATTTGCACTTGTTCTTGTGCTTAGGAACCTCATTTGCCCTTGTTTATCTGCTTAACAACCTCAATTCGAGTTGTTCGTGTGCTGAACAACCTCTTTTGTGCTTGATCTTGTGCTTGCGAACCTCACTTGCATTTGTTCTTGTGCTTAGGAATCTTATTTTCCCTTGTTTGCGTGCTTAACAACCTCAATTGGCGTTGTTCGTGTGCATAACAACCTCTTTCGCGCTTGACCTTGTGCTTATGAACATCATTTGCACTTGTTCTTGTGCTTAGGAACCTCAATTGCTTTTGTTTGTGTGCTTAACAACCTCAAGTAGCGTTGTTCGTGTGCTTAACAACCTCTTTTGCGCTTGATCTTGTGCTTATGACCCTCATTTGCACTTGTTCTTGTGCTTAGGAACCTCATTTGCCCTTGTTTATGTGCTTAACAACCTCAATTGGCTTTGTTCGTGAGCTTAACAACCTCTTTTGCACTTGATCATGTGTTAATGAACCTCATTCGCACTTGTTCTTGTGCTTAAAAACCTCATTTTCCCTCGTTCGCGTGCTTAACAACCTCAATTAGCGTTGTTCGTGTGCTTAACAACCTCTTTTGTGCATGATCTTGTGCTTATGAACCTCTTTTGCGCTTGATCTTGTGCTTATGAACCTCATTTGCCCTTGTTTGCGTGCTTAACAACCTCAATTAGCGTTGTTCGTGTGCTTAACAACTTCTTTTGTGCTTGATCTTGTGCGTATGAACCTCATTTGCACTTGTTCTTGTGCTTAGGAACCTCATTTGCCATTGTTTATGTGCTTAACAACCTCAATTGGCGTTGTTCGTGTGCTTAACAACCTCTTTTGCGCTTTATCTTGTGCTTAAGAACCTCATTTGCACTTGTTCTTGTGCTAAGGAACCTCATTTGCCCTTGTTTATGTCGCTTAACAACCTCAATTCGAGTTGTTCGTGTCTTGAACAACCTCTTTTGTGCTTGATCTTGTGCTTACGAACCTCACTTGCATTTGTTCTTGTGCTTAGGAATCTTATTTTCCCTTGTTTGCGTGCTTAACAACCTGAATTGGCGTTGTTCGTGTGCATAACAACCTCTTTCGCGCTTGACCTTGTGCTTATGAACATCATTTGCACTTGTTCTTCTGCTTAGGAACCTCAATTGCTTTTGTTTGTGTGCTTAACAACCTCAAGTAGCGTTGTTCGTGTGCTTAACAACCTCTTTTGCGCTTGATCTTGTGCTTATGACCCTCATTTGCACTTGTTCTTGTGCTTAGGAACCTCATTTGCCCTTGTTTATGTGCTTAACAACCTCAATTGGCTTTGTTCGTGTGCTTAACAACCTCTTTTGCACTTGATCATGTGTTGATGAACCTCATTTGCACTTGTTCTTGTGCTTAAGAACCTCATTTGCCCTCGTTCGTGTGCTTAACAACCTGAATTGGCGTTGTTCGTGTGCTTAACAACCTCTTTTGCGCTTGATCTTGTCCCTAAGAACCTCATTTGCACTTGTTCTTGTGCTTAGGAACCTCATTTGCCCTTGTTTGCGTGCTTAACAACCTCAATTAGCGTTGTTCGTGTGCTTAACAACCTCTTTTTCGCTTGATCTTGTGCTTATGAACCTCTTTTGCGCTTGATCTTGTGCTTATGAACCTCATTTGCACTTGTTTATGTGCTTAACAACCTCAATTGGCGTTGTTCGTGTGCTTAACAACCTCTTTTGCGCTTGATCTTGTGCGTATGAACCTCATTTGCACTTGTTCTTGTGCTTAGGAACCTCATTTGCCATTGTTTATGTGCTTAACAACCTCAATTGGCGTTGTTCGTGTGCTTAACAACCTCTTTTGCGCTTGATCTTGTGCTTAAGAACCTCATTTGCACTTGTTCTTGTGCTTAGGAACCTCATTTGCCCTTGTTTATCTGCTTAACAACCCTATTCGCGTTGTTCGTGTGCTTAACAACCTCTTTTGTGCTTGATCTTGTGCTTATGAACCTCATTTGCATTTGTTCTTGTGCTTAGGAATCTTATTTTCCCTTGTTTGCGTGCTTAACAACCTCAATTGGCGTTGTTCGTGTCCATAACAACCTCTTTCGCGCTTGACCTTGTGCTTATGAACATCATTTGCACTTGTTCTTGTGCTTAGGAACCTCATTTGCCCTTGTTTATGTGCTTAACAACCTCAATTGGCGTTGTTCGTGTGCTTAACAACCTCTTTTGTGCTTGATCTTGTGTTAATGGACCTCATTTGCACTTGTTCTTGTGCTTAGGAACCTCATTTGCCCTTGTTTGTGTGCTTAACAACCTCAATTAGCGTTGTTCGTGTGCTTAACAACCTCTTTTGTGCTTGATCTTGTGCTTATGAACCTCTTTTGCACTTGTTCTTGTGCTTATGAACCTCATTTGCACTTGTTTATGTGCTTAACAACCTCAATTGGCGTTGTTCGTGTGCTTAACAACCTCTTTTGCACTTTATCTTGTGCTTAAGAACCTCATTTGCACTTGTTCTTGTGCTTAGGAACCTCATTTGCCCTTGTTTATCTGCTTAACAACCTCAATTCGAGTTGTTCGTGTGCTGAACAACCTCTTTTGTGCTTGATCTTGTGCTTGCGAACCTCACTTGCATTTGTTCTTGTGCTTAGGAATCTTATTTTCCCTTGTTTGCGTGCTTAACAACCTCAATTGGCGTTGTTCGTGTGCATAACAACCTCTTTCGCGCTTGACCTTGTGCTTATGAACATCATTTGCACTTGTTCTTCTTCTTAGGAACCTCAATTGCTTTTGTTTGTGTGCTTAACAACCTCAAGTAGCGTTGTTCGTGTGCTTAACAACCTCTTTTGCGCTTGATCTTGTGCTTATGACCCTCATTTGCACTTGTTCTTGTGCTTAGGAACCTCATTTGCCCTTGTTTATGTGCTTAACAACCTCAATTGGCTTTGTTCGTGTGCTTAACAACCTCTTTTGCACTTGATCATGTGTTGATGAACCTCTTTTGCACTTGTTCTTGTGCTTAAGAACCTCATTTGCCCTCGTTCGTGTGCTTAACAACCTAAATTAGCGTTGTTCGTGTGCTTAACAACCTCTTTTGCGCTTGATCTTGTCCCTAAGAACCTCATTTGCACTTGTTCTTGTGCTTAGGAACCTCATTTGCCCTTGTTTGCGTGCTTAACAACCTCAATTAGCGTTGTTCGTGTGCTTAACAACCTTTTTTGTGCTTGATCTTGTGCTTGCGAACCTCACTTGCATTTGTTCTTGTGCTTAGGAACCTTATTTTCCCTTGTTTATGTGCTTAACAACCTCAATTGGCGTTGTTCGTGTGCTTAACAACCTCTTTTGCGCTTGATCTTGTGCTTATGAACCTCATTTGCACTTGTTCTTGTGCTTAGGAACCTCATTTGCCTTTGTTTGTGTGCTTAACAACCTCAATTAGCGTTGTTCGTGTGCTTAACAACCTCTTTTGCGTTTGATCTTGTGCTTATGAACCTCATTTGCACTTGTTCTTGTGCTTAGGAACCTCATTTGCACTTGTTTATGTGCTTAACAACCTCAATTGGCTTTGTTCGTGTGCTTAACAACCTCTTTTGCACTTGATCATGTGTTGATGAACCTCATTTGCACTTGTTCTTGTGCTTAAGAACCTCATTTGCCCTCGTTCGTGTGCTTAACAACCTGAATTGGCGTTGTTCGTGTGCTTAACAACCTCTTTTGAACTTGATCTTGTCCCTAAGAACCTCATTTGCACTTGTTCTTGTGCTTAGGAACCTCATTTGCCCTTGTTTGCGTGCTTAACAACCTCAATTAGCGTTGTTCGTGTGCTTAACAACCTCTTTTGCGCTTGATCTTGTGCGTATGAACCTCATTTGCACTTGTTCTTGTGCTTAGGAACCTCATTTGCCATTGTTTATGTGCTTAACAACCTCAATTGGCGTTGTTCGTGTGCTTAACAACCTCTTTTGCGCTTTATCTTGTGCTTAAGAACCTCATTTGCACTTGTTCTTGTGCTTAGGAACCTCATTTGCCCTTGTTTATTGCGCTTAACAACCTCAATTCGAGTTGTTCGTGTGCTGAACAACCTCTTTTGTGCTTGATCTTGTGCTTGCGAACCTCACTTGCATTTGTTCTTGTGCTTAGGAATCTTATTTTCCCTTGTTTGCGTGCTTAACAACCTCAATTGGCGTTGTTCGTGTGCATAACAACCTCTTTCGCGCTTGACCTTGTGCTTATGAACATCATTTGCACTTGTTCTTCTTCTTAGGAACCTCAATTGCTTTTGTTTGTGTGCTTAACAACCTCAAGTAGCGTTGTTCGTGTGCTTAACAACCTCTTTTGCGCTTGATCTTGTGTTTATGACCCTCATTTGCACTTGTTCTTGTGCTTAGGAACCTCATTTGCCCTTGTTCGTGTGCTTAACAACCTGAATTGGCGTTGTTCGTGTGCTTAACAACCTCTTTTGCGCTTGATCTTGTCACTAAGAACCTCATTTGCACTTGTTCTTGTGCTTAGGAACCTCATTTGCCCTTGTTTGCGTGCTTAACAACCTCAATTAGCGTTGTTCGTGTGCTTAACAACCTCTTTTGCGCTTGATCTTGTGCATATGAACCTCATTTGCACTTGTTCTTGTGCTTAGGAACCTCATTTGCACTTGTTTATGTGCTTAACAACCTCAATTGGCGTTGTTCGTGTGCTTAACAACCTCTTTTGCGCTTGATCTTGTGCGTATGAACCTCATTTGCACTTGTTCTTGTGCTTATGAACCTCATTTGCCATTGTTTATGTGCTTAACAACCTCAATTGGCGTTGTTCGTGTGCTTAACAACCTCTTTTGCGCTTTATCTTGTGCTTAAGAACCTCATTTGCACTTGTTCTTGTGCTTTGGAATCTTATTTTCCCCTTGTTTGAGTGCTTAACAACCTCAATTGGCGTTGTTCGTGTGCATAACAACCTCTTTTTCGCTTGACCTTGTGCTTATGAACATCATTTGCATTTGTTCTTCTCCTTAGGAACCTCAATTGCTTTTGTTTGTGTGCTTAACAACCTCAAGTAGCGTTGTTCGTGTGCTTAACAACCTCTTTTGCGCTTGATCTTGTGCTTATGACCCTCATTTGCACTTGTTCTTGTGCTTAGGAACCTCATTTGCCCTTGTTTATGTGCTTAACAACCTCAATTGGCTTTGTTCGTGTACTTAACAACCTCTTTTGCACTTGATCATGTGTTGATGGACCTCATTTGCACTTGTTCTTGTGCTTAAAAACCTCATTTGCCCTCGTTCGCGTGCTTAACAACCTCAATTAGCGTTGTTCGTGTGCTTAACAACCTCTTTTGTGCTTGATCTTGTGCTTATGAACCTCTTTTGCACTTGTTCTTGTGCTTAGGAACCTCATTTGCCCTTGTTTGTGTGCTTAACAACCTGAATTGGCGTTGTTCGTGTGCATAACAACCTCTTTTGCGCTTGACCTTGTGCTTATGAACCTCATTTGCACTTGTTCTTGTGCTTAGGAACCTCATTTGCCTTTGTTTGTGTGCTTAACAACCTCAATTAGCGTTGTTCGTGTGCTTAACAACCTCTTTTGCGCTTGATCTTGTGCTTATGACCCTCATTTGCACTTGTTCTTGTGCTTAGGAACCTCATTTGCCCTTGTTCGTGTGCTTAACAACCTCAATTGGCGTTGTTCGTGTGCTTAACAACCTCTTTTGCGCTTGATCTTGTCCCTAAGAACCTCATTTGCACTTGTTCTTGTGCTTAGGAACCTCATTTGCCCTTGTTTGCGTGCTTAACAACCTCAATTAGCGTTGTTCGTGTGCTTAACAACCTCTTTTGTGCTTGATCTTGTGCTTAAGAACCTCATTTGCACTTGTTCTTGTGCTTAGGAACCTCATTTGCCCTTGTTTGTGTGCTTAACAACCTCAATTCGAGTTGTTCGTGTGCTGAACAACCTCTTTTGTGCTTGATCTTGTGCTAGTGAACATGACTTGCATTTGTTCTTGTGCTTAGGAATCTTATTTTCCCTTGTTTGCGTGCTTAACAACCTCAATTGGCGTTGTTCGTGTGCATAACAACCTCTTTTTGCGCTTGACCTTGTGCTTATGAACATCATTTGCACTTGTTCTTGTGCTTAGGAACCTCAATTGCTTTTGTTTGTGTGCTTAACAACCTCAAGTAGCGTTGTTCGTGTCCTTAACAACCTCTTTTGCGCTTTATCTTGTGCTTATGACCCTCATTTGCACTTGTTCTTGTGCTTAGGAACCTCATTTGCCCTTGTTTATGTGCTTAACAACCTCAATTAGCGTTGTTCGTGTGCTTAACAACCTCTTTTGCGCTTGATCTTGTGCTTATGACCCTCATTTGCACTTGTTCTTGTGCTTAGGAACCTCACTTTCCCTTGTTTATGTGCTTAACAACCTCAATTGGCTTTGTTCGTGTGCTTAACAACCTCTTTTGCACTTGATCTATGTGTTTATGAACCTCATTTGCACTTGTTCTTGTGCTTTAGAACCTCATTTGCCCTCGTTCGTGTGCTTAACAACCTGAATTGGCGTTGTTCGTGTGCTTAACAACCTCTTTTGCACTTGATCTTGTCTCTAAGAACCTCATTTGCACTTGTTCTTGTGCTTAGGAACCTCATTTGCCTTTGTTTGCGTGCTTAACAACCTCAATTAGCGTTGTTCGTGTGCTTAACAACCTCTTTTGTGCTTGATCTTGTGCGTATGAACCTCATTTGCACTTGTTCTTGTGCTTAGGAACCTCATTTGCCATTGTTTATGTGCTTAACAACCTCAATTGGCGTTGTTCGTGTGCTTAACAACCTCTTTTGTGCTTTATCTTGTGCTTAAGAATCTCATTTGCACTTGTTCTTGTGCTTAGGAACCTCATTTGCCCTTGTTTATGTCGCTTAACAACCTCAATTCGAGTTGTTCGTGTGCTTGAACAACCTCTTTTGTGCTTGATCTTGTGCTTGCGAACCTCACTTGCATTTGTTCTTGTGCTTAGGAATCTTATTTTCCCTTGTTTGCGTGCTTAACAACCTCAATTGGCGTTGTTCGTGTGCATAACAACCTCTTTTGCGCTTGACCTTGTGCTTATGAACATCATTTGCACTTGTTTTTCTGCTTAGGAACCTCAATTGCTTTTGTTTGTGTGCTTAACAACCTCAAGTAGCGTTGTTCGTGTGCTTAACAACCTCTTTTACGCTTGATCTTGTGCTTATGACCCTCATTTGCACTTGATCTTGTGCTTAAGAACCTCATTTGCACTTGTTCTTGTGCTTAACAACCTCATTTGCCCTTGTTTATGTGCTGCTCAACAACCTCTTTTGTGCTTGATCTTGTGCTTGCGAACCTCACTTGCATTTGTTCTTGTGCTTAGGAATCTTATTTTCCCTTGTTTGCGTGCTTAACAACCTCAATTGGCGTTGTTCGTGTGCTTAACAACCTCTTTCGTGCTTGAACTTGTGCTGATGAACATCATTTGCACTTGTTCTTCTGCTTAGGAACCTCAATTGCTTTTGTTTGTGTGCTTAACAACCTCAAGTAGCGTTGTTCGTGTGCTTAACAACCTCTTTTGCGCTTGATCTTGTGCTTTATGACCCTCATTTGCACTTGTTCTTGTGCTTAGGAACCTCATTTGCCCTTGTTTGTGTGCTTAACAACCTCAATTGGCGTTGTTCGTGTGCTTAACAACCTCTTTTGCGCTTGATCTTGTCCCTAAGAACCTCATTTGCACTTGTTCTTGTGCTTAGGAACCTCATTTGCCCTTGTTTGCGTGCTTAACAACCTCAATTAGCGTTGTTCGTGTGCTTAACAACCTTCTTGTGCTTATGAACCTCTTTTGCACTTGATCTTGTGCTTATGAACCTCATTTGCACTTGTTTATGTGCTTAACAACCTCAATTGGCGTTGTTCGTGTGCTTAACAACCTCTTTTGCGCTTGATCTTGTGCGTATGAACCTCATTTGCACTTGTTCTTGTGCTTATGAACCTCATTTGCCATTGTTTATGAGCTTAACAACCTCAATTGGCGTTGTTCGTGTGCTTAACAACCTCTTTTGCGCTTTATCTTGTGCTTAAGAACCTCATTTGCACTTGTTCTTGTGCTTTGGAATCTTATTTTCCCTTCTTTGAGTGCTTAACAACCTCAATTGGCGTTGTTCGTGTGCATAACAACCTCTTTTTCGCTTGACCTTGTGCTTATGAACATCATTTGCATTTGTCCTTCTCCTTAGGAACCTCAATTGCTTTTGTTTGTGTGCTTAACAACCTCAAGTAGCGTTGTTCGTGTGCTTAACAACATCTTTTGCGCTTGATCTTGTGCTTATGACCCTCATTTGCACTTGTTCTTGTGCTTAGGAACCACATTTGCCCTTGTTTATGTGCTTAACAACCTCAATTGGCTTTGTTCGTGTGCTTAACAACCTCTTTTGCACTTGATCATGTGTTGATGGACCTCATTTGCACTTGTTCTTGTGCTTAAAAACCTCATTTGCCCTCGTTCGCGTGCTTAACAACCTCAATTAGCGTTGTTCGTGTGCTTAACAACCTCTTTTGTGCTTGATCTTGTGCTTATGAACCTCTTTTGCGCTTGATCTTGTGCTTATGAACCTCATTTGCCCTTGTTTGTGTGCTTAACAACCTCAATTGGCGTTGTTCGTGTGCATAACAACCTCTTTCGCGCTTGACCTTGTGCTTATGAACCTCATTTGCACTTGTTCTTGTGCTTAGGAACCTCAATTGCTTTTGTTTGTGTGCTTAACAACCTCAATTAGCGTTGTTCGTGTGCTTAACAACCTCTTTTGCGCTTGATCTTGTGCTTATGACCCTCATTTCCACCTGTTCTTGTGCTTAGGAACCTCACTTTCCCTTGTTTATGTGCTTAACAACCTCAATTGGCTTTGTTCGTGTACTTAACAACATCTTTTGCACTTGATTATGTGTTGATGAACCTCATTTGCACTTGTTCTTGTGCTTTAGAACCTCATTTGCCCTCGTTCGTGTGCTTAACAACCTGAATTGGCGTTGTTCGTGTGCTTAAGAACCTCTTTTGCACTTGATCTTGTCTCTAAGACCCTCATTTGCACTTGTTCTTGTGCTTAGGAACCTCATTTGCCCTTGTTGATGTGCTTAACAACCTCAATTAGCGTTGTTCGTGTGCTTAACAACCTCTTTTGCGCTTGATCTTGTGCTTATGACCCTCATTTCCACTTGTTCTTGTGCTTAGGAACCTCACTTTCCCTTGTTTATGTGCTTAACAACCTCAATTGGCTTTGTTCGTGTACTTAACAACATCTTTTGCACTTGATTATGTGTTGATGAACCTCATTTGCACTTGTTCTTGTGCTTTAGAACCTCATTTGCCCTCGTTCGTGTGCTTAACAACCTGAATTGGCGTTGTTCGTGTGCTTAACAACCTCTTTTGCACTTGATCTTGTCTCTAAGAACCTCATTTGCACTTGTTCTTGTGCTTAGGAACCTCATTTGCCTTTGTTTGCGTGCTTAACAACCTCAATTAGCGTTGTTCGTGTGCTTAACAACTTCTTTTGTGCTTGATCTTGTGCGTATGAACCTCATTTGCACTTGTTCTTGTGCTTAGGAACTTCATTTGCCATTGTTTATGTGCTTAACAACCTCAATTGGCGTTGTTCGTGTGCTTAACAACCTCTTTTGTGCTTTATCTTGTGCTTAAGAATCTCATTTGCACTTGTTCTTGTGGTAAGGAACCTCATTTGCCCTTGTTTATCTGCTTAACAACCTCAATTCGAGTTGTTCGTGTGCTGAACAACCACTTTTGTGCTTGATCTTGTGCTTGCGAACCTCACTTGCATTTTTTCTTGTGCTTAGGAATCTTATTTTCCCTTGTTTGCGTGCTTAACAACCTCAATTGGCGTTGTTCGTGTGCATAACAACCTCTTTCGCGCTTGACCTTGTGCTTATGAATATCATTTGCACTTGTTTTTCTGCTTAGGAACCTCAATTGCTTTTGTTTGTGTGCTTAACAACCTCAAGTAGCGTTGTTCGTGTGCTTAACAACCTCTTTTACGCTTGATCTTGTGCTTATGACCCTCATTTGCACTTGATCTTGTGCTTAAGAACCTCATTTGCACTTGTTCTTGTGCTGAGGAACCTCATTTGCCCTTGTTTATCTGCTCAACAACCTCTTTTGTGCTTGATCTTGTGCTTGCGAACCTCACTTGCATTTGTTCTTGTGCTTAGGAATCTTATTTTCCCTTGTTTGCGTGCTTAACAACCTCAATTGGCGTTGTTCGTGTGCATAACAACCTCTTTCGTGCTTGAACTTGTGCTGATGAACATCATTTGCACTTGTTCTTCTGCTTAGGAACCTCAATTGCTTTTGTTTGTGTGCTTAACAACCTCAAGTAGCGTTGTTCGTGTGCTTAACAACCTCTTTTGCGCTTGATCTTGTGCTTATGACCCTCATTTGCACTTGTTCTTGTGCTTAGGAACCTCATTTGCCCTTGTTTATGTGCTTAACAACCTCAATTGGCTTTGTTCGTGTGCTTAACAACCTCTTTTGCACTTGATCATGTGTTGATGAACCTCATTTGCACTTGTTCTTGTGCTTAAGAACCTCATTTGCCCTCGTTCGTGTGCTTAACAACCTGAATTGGCGTTGTTCGTGTGCTTAACAACCTCTTTTGTGCTTGATCTTGTCCCTAAGAACCACATTTGCACTTGTTCTTGTGCTTAGGAACCTCATTTGCCCTTGTTTGCGTGCTTAACAACCTCAATTAGCGTTGTTCGTGTGCTTAACAACTTCTTTTGTTCTTCATCTTGTGCGTATGAACCTCATTTGCACTTGTTCTTGTGCTTAGGAACCTCATTTGCCATTGTTTATGTGCTTAACAACCTCAATTGGCGTTGTTCGTGTGCTTAACAACCTCTTTTGCGTTTTATCTTGTGCTTAAGAACCTCATTTGCACTTGTTCTTGTGCTTAGGAACCTCATTTGCCCTTGTTTATTTGCTTAACAACCTCAATTCGAGTTGTTTGTGTGCTGAACAACCTCTTTTGTGCTTGATCTTGTGCTTGCGAACCTCACTTGCATTTGTTCTTGTGCTTAGGACTCTTATTTTCCCTTGTTTTCATGCTTAACAACGTCAATTGGCGTTGTTCGTGTGCTTAACAACCTCTTTTGCGCTTTATCTTGTGCTTAAGAACCTCATTTGCACTTGTTCTTGTGCTTAGGAACCTCATTTGCCCTTGTTTATGTCGCTTAACAACCTCAATTCCGAGTTGTTCATGTGCTTGAACAACCTCTTTTGTGCTTGATCTTGTGCTTATGAACCTCACTTGCATTTGTTCTTGTGCTTTGAAAAACCTTATTTGCCCTATTTCGCGTGCTTAACAACCTCAATTAGCGTTGTTCGTGTGCTTAACAACCTCTTTTGTGGTTGATCTTGTGCTTATGAACATCTTTTGCGCTTGATCTTGTGCTTATGAACCTCATTTGCCCTCGTTCGTGTGCTTAACAACCTCAATTGGCGTTGTTCGTGTGCATAACAACCTCTTTCGCGCTTGACCTTGTGCTTATGAACATCATTCGCACTTGTTCTTCTGCTTAGGAACCTCAATTGCTTTTGTTTGTGTGCTTAACAACCTCAAGTAGCGTTGTTCGTGTGCTTAACAACCTCTTTTGCGCTTGATCTTGTGCTTATGACCCTCATTTGCACTTGTTCTTGTGCTTAGGAACCTCATTTGCCCTCGTTCGTGTGCTTAACAACCTGAATTGGCGTTGTTCGTGTGCTTAACAACCTCTTTTGCGCTTGATCTTGTCCCTAAGAACCTCATTTGCAATTGTTCTTGTGCTTAGGAACCTCATTTGACCTTGTTTGCGTGCTTAACAACCTCAATTAGCGTTGTTCGTGTGCTTAACAACCTCTTTTGTGCTTGATCTTGTGCTTAAGAACCTCATTTGCACTTGTTCTTGTGTTTAGGAACCTAATTTGCCCTTGTTTGTCTGCTGAACAACCTCAATTCGAGTTGTTCGTGTGCTGAACAACCTCTTTTGTGCTTGATCTTGTGCTAGTGAACATCACTTGCATTTGTTCTTGTGCTTAGGAATCTTATTTTCCCTTGTTTGCGTGCTTAACAACCTCAATTGGCGTTGTTCGTGTGCATAACAACCTCTTTCGCGCTTGACCTTGTGCTTATGAACATCATTTGCACTTGTTCTTCTGCTTAGGAACCTCAATTGCTTTTGTTTGTGTGCTTAACAACCTCAAGTAGCGTTGTTCGTGTGCTTAACAACCTCTTTTACGCTTGATCTTGTGCTTATGACCCTCATTTGCACTTGATCTTGTGCTTAAGAACCTCATTTGCACTTGTTCTTGTGCTGAGGAACCTCATTTGCCCTTGTTTATCTGCTCAACAACCTCTTTTGTGCTTGATCTTGTGCTTGCGAACCTCACTTGCATTTGTTCTTGTGCTTAGGAATCTTATTTTTCCTTGTTTGCGTGCTTAACAACCTCAATTGGCGTTGTTCGTGTGCATAACAACCTCTTTCGTGCTTGAACTTGTGCTGGTGAACATCATTTGCACTTGTTCTTCTGCTTAGGAACCTCAATTGCTTTTGTTTGTGTGCTTAACAACCTCAAGTAGCGTTGTTCGTGTGCTTAACAACCTCTTTTGCGCTTGATCTTGTGCTTATGACCCTCATTTGCACTTGTTCTTGTGCTTAGGAACCTCATTTGCCCTTGTTTATGTGCTTAACAACCTCAATTGGCTTTGTTCGTGTGCTTAACAACCTCTTTTGCACTTGATCATGTGTTGATGAACCTCATTTGCACTTGTTCTTGTGCTTAAGAACCTCATTTGCCCTCGTTTGTGTGCTTAACAACCTGAATTGGCGTTGTTCGTGTGCTTAACAACCTCTTTTGCGCTTGATCTTGTCCCTAAGAACCACATTTGCACTTGTTCTTGTGCTTAGGAACCTCATTTGCCCTTGTTTGCGTGCTTAACAACCTCAATTAGCGTTGTTCGTGTGCTTAACAACTTCTTTTGTGCTTGATCTTGTGCGTATGAACCTCATTTGCACTTGTTCTTGTGCTTAGGAACCTCATTTGCCATTGTTTATGTGCTTAACTACATCAATTGGCGTTGTTTGTGTGCTTAACAACCTCTTTTGCGTTTTATCTTGTGCTTAAGAACCTCATTTGCACTTGTTCTTGTGCTTAGGAACCTCATTTGCCCTTGTTTATTTGCTTAACAACCTCAATTCGAGTTGTTTGTGTGCTTAACAACCTCTTTTGTGCTTGATCTTGTGCTTGCGAACCTCACTTGCATTTGTTCTTGTGCTTAGGACTCTTATTTTCCCTTGTTTTCATGCTTAACAACGTCAATTGGCGTTGTTCGTGTGCTTAACAACCTCTTTTGCGCTTTATCTTGTGCTTAAGAACCTCATTTGCACTTGTTCTTGTGCTTAGGAACCTCATTTGCCCTTGTTTATCTGCTTAACAACCTCAATTCGAGTTGTTCATGTGCTGAACAACCTCTTTTGTGCTTGATCTTGTGCTTGCGAACCTCACTTGCATTTGTTCTTGTGCTGAAAAACCTCATTTGCCCTATTTCGCGTGCTTAACAACCTCAATTAGCGTTGTTCGTGTGCTTAACAACCTCTTTTGTGGTTGATCTTGTGCTTATGAACATCTTTTGCGCTTGATCTTGTGCTTATGAACCTCATTTGCCCTCGTTCGTGTGCTTAACAACCTGAATTGGCGTTGTTCGTGTGCATAACAACCTCTTTCGCGCTTGACCTTGTGCTTATGAACATCATTCGCACTTGTTCTTCTTCTTAGGAACATCAATTGCTTTTGTTTGTGTGCTTAACAACCTCAAGTAGCGTTGTTCGTGTGCTTAACAACCTCTTTTGCGCTTGATCTTGTGCTTATGACCCTCATTTGCACTTGTTCTTGTGCTTAGGAACCTCATTTGCCCTCGTTCGTGTGCTTAACAACCTGAATTGGCGTTGTTCGTGTGCTTAACAACCTCTTTTGCGCTTGATCTTGCCCCTAAGAACCTCATTTGCACTTGTTCTTGTGCTTAGGAACCTCATTTGCCCTTGTTTGCGTGCTTAACAACCTCAATTAGCGTTGTTCGTGTGCTTAACAACCTCTTTTGTGCTTGATCTTGTGCTTAAGAACCTCATTTGCACTTGTTCTTGTGTTTAGGAACCTCATTTGCCCTTGTTTGTCTGCTGAACAACCTCAATTCGAGTTGTTCGTGTGCTGAACAACCTCTTTTGTGCTTGATCTTGTGCTAGTGAACATCACTTGCATTTGTTCTTGTGCTTAGGAATCTTATTTTTTCTTGTTTGCGTGCTTAACAACCTCAATTGGCGTTGTTCGTATGCATAACAACCTCTTTCGCGCTTGACCTTGTGCTTATGAACATCATTTGCAATTGTTCTTCTACTTAGGAACCTCAATTGCTTTTGTTTGTGTGCTTAACAACCTCAAGTAGCGTTGTTCGTGTCCTTAACAACCTCTTTTACGCTTGATCTTGTGCTTATGACCCTCATTAGCACTTGTTCTTGTGCTGAGGAACCTCATTTGCCCTTGTTTATGTGCTTAACAACCTCAATTAGCTTTGTTCGTGTGCTTAACAACCTCTTTTGCACTTGATCATGTGTTGATGAACCTCATTTGCACTTGTTCTTGTGCTTAAGAACCTCATTTGCCCTCGTTCGTGTGCTGAACAACCTGAATTGGCGTTGTTCGTGTGCTTAAGAACCACTTTTGCACTTGATCTTGTCTCTAAGAACCTCATTTGCACTTGTTCTTGTGCTTAGGAACCTCATTTGCCCTTGTTTGTGTGCTTAACAACCTCAATTAGCGTTGTTCGTGTGCTTAACAACTTCTTTTGTGCTTGATCTTGTGCGTATGAACCTCATTTGCACTTGTTCTTGTGCTTAGGAACCTCATTTGCCATTGTTTATGTGCTTAACAACCTCAATTGGCGTTGTTCGTGTGCTTAACAACCTCTTTTCCGCTTTATCTTGTGCTTAAGAACCTCATTTGCACTTGTTCTTGTGCTAAGGAACCTCATTTGCCCTTGTTTATCTTCTTAACAACCTCAATTCGAGTTGTTCGTGTGCTGAACAACCACTTTTGTGCTTGATCTTGTGCTTGCGAACCTCACTTGCATTTGTTCTTGTGCTTAGGAATCTTATTTTCCCTTGTTTGCGTGCTTAACAACCTCAATTGGCGTTGTTCGTGTGCATAACAACCTCTTTCGCGCTTGAACTTGTGTTGATGAACATCATTTGCACTTGTTCTTCTGCTTAGGAACCTCAATTGCTTTTGTTTGTGTGCTTAAGAACCTCAAGTAGCGTTGTTCGTGTGCTTAACAACCTCTTTTGCGCTTGATCTTGTGCTTATGTACCTCATTTGCACTTGTTCTTGTGCTTAGGAACCTCATTTGCCCTTGTTTATGTGCTTAACAACCTCAATTGGCGTTGTTCGTGTGCATAACAACCTCTTTCGCGCTTGAACTTGTGCTGATGAACATCATTTGCACTTGTTCTTCTCGCTTAGGAACCTCAATTGCTTTTGTTTGTGTGCTTAACAACCTCAAGTAGCGTTGTTCGTGTGCTTAACAACCTCTTTTGCGCTTGATCTTGTGCTTATGACCCTCATTTGCACTTGTTCTTGTGCGTAGGAACCTCATTTGCCCTTGTTTATGTGCTTAACAACCTCAATTGGCTTTGTTCGTGTGCTTAACAACCTGAATTGGCGTTGTTCGTGTGCTTAACAACCTCTTTTGCGCTTGATCATGTCTTGATGAACCTCATTTGCACTTGTTCTTGTGCTTAAGAACCTCATTTGCCCTCGTTCGTGTGCTTAACAACCTGAATTGGCGTTGTTCGTGTGCTTAACAACCTCTTTTGCGCTTGATCTTGTCCCTAAGAACCTCATTTGCACTTGTTCTTGTGCTTAGGAACCTCATTTGCCCTTGTTTGCGTGCTTAACAACCTCAATTAGCGTTGTTCGTGTGCTTAACAACCTCTTTTGTGCTTGATCTTGTGCTTATGAACCTCTTTTGCGCTTGATCTTGTGCTTATGAACCTCATTTGCCCTTGTTTATGTGCTTAACAACCTCAATTGGCGTTGTTCGTGTGTTTAACAACCTCTTTTGCGCTTAATCTTGTGCGTATGAACCTCATTTGCACTTGTTCTTGTGCTTAGGAACCTCATTTGCCCTTGTTTATGTACTTAACAACCTCTTTTGCGCTTTATCTTGTGCTTGACAACCTCTTTTGCATTTGATCTTGTGCTTATGAATTTTTTTCTTGTTTAACTCTTTTGCCCTTGTTTATGTGCTTAACAACCTCAATTGGCGTTGTTCGTGTGCTTAACAACCTCTTTTGCGCTTTATCTTGTGCTTAAGAACCTCATTTGCACTTGTTCTTGTGCTTAGGAACCTCATTTGCCCTTGTTTATCTGCTTAACAACCTCAATTCGAGTTGTTCGTGTGCTGAACAACCTCTTTTGTGCTTGATCTTGTGCTTGCGAACCTCACTTGCATTTGTTCTTGTGCTTAGGACTTTTATTTTCCCTTGTTTGCATGCTTAACAACGTCAATTGGCGTTGTTCGTGTGCTTAACAACCTCATTCGCGCTTGACCTTGTGCTTATGAACATCATTTGCACTTGTTCTTCTGCTTAGGAACCTCAATTGCTTTTGTTTGTGTGCTTAACAACCTCAAGTAGCGTTGTTCGTGTCCTTAACAACCTCTTTTGCGCTTGATCTTGTGCTTATGACCATCATTAGCACTTGTTCTTGTGCTTAGGAACCTCATTTGCCCTTGTTTATGTGCTTAACAACCTCAATTAGCTTTGTTCGTGTGCTTAACAACCTCCTTTGCACTTGATCATGTGTTGATGAACCTCATTTGCACTTGTTCTTGTACTTACGAACCTCATTTGCCCTCGTTCGTGTGCTTAACAACCTCAATTGGCGTTGTTCGTGTGCATAACAACCTCTTTCGCGCTTGACCTTGTGCTTATGAACCTCATTTGTACTTGTTATTGTGCTTAGGAACCTCATTTGCCCTTGTTTGTGTGGTTAACAACCTCAATTAGCGTTGTTCGTGTGCTCAACAACCTCTTTTGTGCTTGATCTTGTGCTTATGAACCTCTTTTGCGCTTGATCTTGTGCTTATGAACCTCATTTGCACTTGTTTATGTGCTTAACAACCTCAATTGGCGTTGTTCGTGTGCTTAACAATCCCTTTTGCGCTTGATCTTGTGCGTATGAACCTCATTTGCACTTGTTCTTGTTCTTAGGAACCTCATTTGCCAATGTTTATGTGCTTAACAACCTCAATTGGCGTTGTCCTTGTGCTTAACAACCTCTTTTGCGCTTTATCTTGTGCTTAAGAACCTCATTTGCACTTGTTCTTGTGCTTAGGAACCTCATTTGCCCTTATTTATCTGCTTAAGAACCTCAATTCGAGTTGTTCGTGTGCTGAACAACCTCTTTTGTGCTTGATCTTGTGCTTGCGAACCTCACTTGCATTTGTTCTTGTGCTTAGGAATCTTATTTTCCCTAGTTTGCGTGCTTAACAACCTCAATTGGCGTTGTTCGTGTGCATAACAACCTTTTTCGCGCTTGACCTTGTGCTTATGAACATCATTTGCACTTGTTCTTCTGCTTAGGAACCTCAATTGCTTTTGTTTGTGTGCTTAACAACCTCAAGTAGCGTTGTTCGTGTGCTTAACAACCTCTTTTGCGCTTGATCTTGTGCTCATGACCCTCATTTGCACTTGTTCTTGTGCTTAGGAACCTCATTTGCCCTTGTTTATTATGTGCTTAACAACCTCAATTGGCTTTGTTCGTGTGCTTAACAACCACTTTTGCACTTGATCATGTATTGATGAACCTCATTTGCACTTGTTCTTGAGCTTCAGAACCTCATTTGCCCTCGTTCGTGTGCTTAACAACCCGAATTGGCGTTGTTCGTGTGCCTAACAACCTCTTTTGCGCTTGATCTTGTCCCTAAGAACCTCATTTGCACTTGTTCTTGTGCATAGGAACCTCATTTGCCCTTGTTTGCGTGCTTAACAACCTCAATTAGCGTTGTTCGTGTGCTTAACAACCTCTTTTGTGCTTGATCTTGTGCTTATGAACCTCTTTTGCGCTTGATCTTGTGCCTATGAACCTCATTTGCACTTGTTTATGTGCTTAACAACCTCAATTAGCGTTGTTCGTGTGCTTAACAACCTCTTTTGCGCTTGATCTTGTGCGTATGAACCTCATTTGCACTTGTTCTTGTGCTTAGGAACCTCATTTGCCATTGTTTATGTGCTTAACAACCTCAATTGGCGTTGTTCGTGTGCTTAACAACCTCTTTTGCGCTTGATCTTGTCCCTAAGAACCTCATTTGCACTTGTTCTTGTGCTTAGGAACCTCATTTGCCATTGTTTATGTGCTTAACAACCTCAATTGGCGTTGTTCGTGTGCTTAACAACCTGTTTTGCGCTTTATCTTGTGCTTAAGAACCTCATTTGCACTTGTTCTTGTGCTTAGGAACCTCATTTGCCATTGTTTATCTGCTTAACAACCTCAATTCGAGTTGTTCGTGTGCTTAACAACCTCTTTTGTGCTTGATCTTGTGCTTATGAACCTCATTTGCACTTGTTCTTGTGCTTAGGAATCTTATTTTCCCTTGTTTGCGTGCTTAACAACCTCAATTGGCGTTGTTCGTGTGCATAACAACCTCTTTTGCGCTTGACCTTGTGCTTATGAACATCATTTGCACTTGTTCTTCTGCTTAGGAACCTCAATTGCTTTTGTATGTGTGCTTAACAACCTTAAGTAGCGTTGTTCTTGTGCTTAACAACCTCTTTTGGGCTTGATCTTGTGCTTATGACCCTCATTTGCACTTGTTCTTGTGCTTAGGAACCTCCTTTGCCCTTGTTTATTATGTGCTTAACAACCTCAATTAGGTTTGTTCGTGTGCTTAACAACCTCTTTTGCACTTGATCATGTGTTGATGAACCTCATTTGCACTTGTTCTTGTGCTTAAGAATCTCATTTGCCCTCGTTCGTGTGCTTAACAACCTGAATTAGCGTTGTTCGTGTGCTTAACAACCTCTTTTGCGCTTGATCTTGTCCCTAAGAACCTCATTTGCACTTGTTCTTGTGCTTAGGAACCTCATTTGCCCTTGTTTGCGTGCTTAAGAACCTCAATTACCGTTGTTCGTGTGCTTGACAACCTATTTTGTGCTTGATCTTGTGCTGATGAACCTCTTTTGCGCTTGATCTTGTGCTTATGAACCTCATTTGCACTTGTTTATGTGCTTAACCATCTCAATTGGCGTTGTTCGGGCGCTTAACAACCTCTTTTGCGCTTGATCTTGTGCGTATGAACCTCATTTGCACTTGTTCTTGTGCTTAGGAACCTCATTTCCATTGTTTATGTGCTTAACAACCTCAATTGGCATTGTTCGTGTGCTTAACAACTTCTTTTGCGCTTTATCTTGTGCTTAAGAACCTCATTTGCACTTGTTCTTGTGCTTAGGAACCTCAATTCGAGTTGTTCGTGTGCTTGAACAACCTCTTTTGTGCTTGATCTTGTGCTTTGCGAACCTCACTTGCATTTGTTCTTGTGCTTAGGAATCTTATTTTCCCTTGTTTGCGTGCTGAACAACCTCAATTGGCGTTGTTCGTGTGCATAACAACCTCTTTCACGCTTGACCTTGTGCTTATGAACATCATTTGCACTTGTTCTTCTGCTTAGGAACCTCAATTGCTTTTGTTTGTGTGCTTAACAACCTCAAGTAGCGTTGTTCGTGTGCTTAACAACCTATTTTGTGCTTGATCTTGTGCTTATGACCCTCATTTGCACTTGTTCTTGTGCTTAGGAACCTCATTTGCCCTTGTTTATGTGCTTAACAACCTCAATTGGCTTTGTTCGTGTGCTTAACAACCTCTTTTGCACTTGATCATGTGTTGATCAACCTCATTTGCACTTGTTCTTGTGCTTAAGAACCTCATTTGCCCTCGTTCGTGTGCTGAACAACCTGAATTGGCGTTGTTCGTGTGCTTAACAACCTCTTTTGCGCTTGATCTTGTCCCTAAGAACCTCATTTGCACTTGTTCTTGTGCTTAGGAACCTCATTTTCCCTTGTTTGCGTGCTTAAGAACCTCAATTAGCGTTGTTCGTGTGCTTGACAACCTCTTTTGTGCTTGATCTTGTGCTTATGAACCTCTTTTGCGCTTGATCTTGTGCTTATGAACCTCATTTGCACTTGTTTATGTGCTTAACAACCTCAATTGGCGTTGTTCGTGTGCTTAACAACCTCTTTTGCGCTTGATCTTGTGCGTATGTGTCACACCCCGAAACACGGGGCCGTGCAGTTACGCCGTGAATACATAATTTCTTATGTACTCACAAGGCAATTACATAAATATAATTCACGCAAGTATTTCATTTTGTTGCCAAAATCACCATTTCAATCAAAATAGTGCAATCTATTTATACTTTCTAATAGCAAAATTTTAAGCAACCATTTTATAAAGGCTATTACCCCAACAGTACTTATAATGCCATAAATACTAGTACAGTAACATAAGTAGAAGTTATTTATATTATACATTCAAACAAAATAGACCAACATAATTTTACATTTTTCATAACAAGAGGTCTAATTGAAGGAACTGTATAGCAAAACAATTTACAATCCTTCAACTAGAATGCAAAAATCTGTGCTAGTATTCATGGCGACATATATATATATACCTATACTGGCTTACTGCTCACTCGATGCACTTGGATCCCTATTCTTGCTTTCCTGAAATAAAAAAACCCACAAGGGGAAAAAAGGGGGGTGAGAAACTTGTCAACCCTTTTCGCTTGACTTTACCCTTTGGCACTGATTTGTAAGAAATCCATTACCGTAACTAAATAATCCCAATATTAAAATACCAAGTTAATCGTCAATAAAAATAAATGCACATGTTCCTTATTGATAAAAAAATGGGATTCAATATATATCACAATCAAAGATAATCAAAGAGCTATTATTCCGAAAATTTGGAACTAATCGAACCGATTTCTAGGTTAAGGTCATTGATGATAGATGTAAGGTATCTATCACATCCGGCTTAACTATTCCTACTTATTCTGGTTTGTAATCAGAAGACATTCATCAATTCAGAAAATCAAATGGACAATAACTTACTTCCATAATATGAAACAAGTTGTCACTCCTTACCGAAAAGTGACCAATAGAACAATCGATATACCCACTTTACTATTCCTACAATCACAATTTACATTATCCTCTACCCAACCTCAATTGGGTGTTCTGTGTCAGTCATTCTCCGTATGCATATGGATCCTGAATCAAAGTCTAGCGTCGACTCTAGACTTTGTAGTAAATAATAAAGTAACTCAATTCGATATTCGTGGTTCCATTCAATTATAAGAAACGAGAGGGCAGGACAATCGATAAAACAATACCAAAATGATAAATCATCACAATATAGTAAATAAATTATGCTATTAACTTACCTCATGCAAATGATGCAATAATGCTATCAATCGGAAATTCAACATGCTAATATAAACAATTATTTAGTTCTTAGAAATAAATATCAAGACAAATCCGGTGAACCCCGCACTCTGATCACTTAAGGTGCGTAGAGAATCCGCTATCACTAGACTTAGAGTCTCGACGATCCCGCTAAGTCGTGCAGCATGTGTCCATGCCTAGGTTAACATAGCACAGATGGGTTAGTAAAGTCAAAATAATATTAATTAATCCAACTCTAAACTCCAATATATGAATCACCTATATAAATATATGCATATTTTCCCGAGCTAGTACATGAATTTCATGGGGTTTGCTCTCTGTGTATTATATTTATTTTTCCAATCTACACAACTTTATCTTATTATAATTTATATACTGGTTAGGTATTCTTTTTTTTTTTTATAACCTAACATATAGTTCCTATAAGTAGTTATTTTTCCTATATCCAATGACATTTACATTTTCTAAAACTCAACAGGGCCTTGTATTATTTTAATTTAAACACACTTATGAACTTTCCCAAATCATGTCTAATATAATTTTAACTAGTGGCTTTCATCATTGTATATTCTCATTTTTTCGACATGGTCAATTCACTAAATTAGGGAATTTTACAAGTTCAACCCTTAAACCTTAAAATATAGCATAACCTAGAATATGAACTGGTACAGAATGGTAATGGTGTCAAGAAATGGGAACTTAGCAAGCTACTATAGATCTTTATTTGAAATAAAATCAGCTTATAGGTTATTGGTACTAATTTAGGGTTTAAACCATACCTATCTCAAATCAGATTCGGTACCAAATTGGTACAAATTAGAAAGTTATTCAAGGTTTCTTAACAGCAATTTAACAATTGCACAAGCTCTAATCAATTTTAAGAGAAGAAGACAAAGAATCAGTACCAAGCAAGGAGATTGTGGTGCTATGAACCACTAATAGTAGAAGAGAAGAAAATAGCACACAAAGTCAGCAATTTCAATTGGAAAAGTTAAACCCTAAAGAGATCGAGCTCCAGCGACACGAGAGAACTCGCAAGTGAAAACAAGGGTTTTGGGAGAGAGAGTAAAAGCGGTGAAGGTAAAAGGTAATATATTTCAGAAGATAAGAATGGGTTTAATAAACAAACATTTAATATGTATCTTATTAAATTGAGCTGTTTCAATTATTATAAGCCCTAAAAGCCTACGGACCTATTTCCATATATTTACTTATTTAAATAAAATAACATATGAACATTTGAGACTTAATTGGTTGGGGATAATATAACTTAGACCAAAATATAAATTTTCAATTAATACACTTCAAAGTTTGTATATTTCCCAATTTTAAGATTCGGGGATTCAGATAAATTATTCTAGAACTTTACCAGTTTCATTTTATTTCCTATTTTAATTTCACCAAATAAAATTAACCTGATGCTTTAGTAAATTAGTAAATATATAAAATCTTCTAAGCATCAGAAAATTTAAATTTTAACCATATGATTTATTTTAACATTTTGAATTTTATTTTATAAAATTCACAATGTTACAGTATGAACCTCATTTGCACTTGTTCTTGTGCTTAGGAACCTCATTTGCCATTGTATATGTGCTTAACAACCTCAATTGGCGTTGTTCGTGTGCTTAACAACCTCTTTTGCGTTTTATCTTGTGCTTAAGAACCTCATTTGCACTTGTTCTTGTGCTTAGGAACCTCATTTGCCCTTGTTTATCTGCTTAACAACTTCAATTCGAGTTGTTCGTGTGCTGAACAACCTCTTTTGTGCTTGATCTTGTGCTTGTGAACCTCACTTGCATTTGTTCTTGTGCTTAGGAATCTTATTTTCCCTTGTTTGCGTGCTTAACAACCTCAATTGGCGTTGTTCGTGTGCTTAACAACCTCTTTCGCGCTTGACCTTGTGCTTATGAACATCATTTGCACTCTTTCTTCTGCTTAGGAACCACAATTGCTTTTGTTTGTGTGCTTAACAACCTCAAGTAGCGTTGTTCGTGTGCTTAACAACCTTTTTTGCGCTTGATCTTGTGCATATGACCCTCATTTGCACTTGTTCTTATGCTTAGGAACCTCATTTGCCCTTGTTTATTATGTGCTTAACAACCTCAATTGGCTTTGTTCGTGTGCTTAACTACCTCTTTTGCACTTGATCATGTGTTGATGAACCTCATTTGCACTTGTTCTTGTGCTTAAGAATCTCATTTGCCCTCGTTCATGTGCTTAACAACCTGAATTGGCGTTGTTCGTGTGCTTAACAACCTCTTTTGCGCTTGATCTTGTCCCTAAGAACCTCATTTGCACTTGTTCTTGTGCTTAGGAACCTCATTTGCCCTTGTTTATTATGTGCTTAACAACCTCAATTGGCTTTGTTTGTGTGCTTAACAACCTCTTTTGCACTTGATCATGTGTTGATGAACCTCATTTGCACTTGTTCTTGTGCTTAAGAATCTCATTTGCCCTCGTTCGTGTGCTTAACAACCTAAATTGGCGTTGTTCGTGTGTTTAACAACCTCTTTTACGCTTGATCTTGTCCCTAAGAACCTCATTTGCACTTGTTCTTGTGCTTAGGAACCTCATTTGCCCTTGTTTGCATGCTTAACAACCTCACTTAGCGTTGTTCGTGTGCTTAACAACCTGTTTTGTGCTTGATCTTGTGCTTATGAACCTCTTTTGCGCTTGATCTTGTGCCTATGAACCTCATTTGCACTTGTTTATGTGCTTAACAACCTCAATTGGCGTTGTTCGTTTGCTTAACAACCTCTTTTGCGCTTGATCTTGTGCGTATGAACCTCATTTGCACTTGTTCTTGTGCTTAGGAACCTCATTTGCCATTGTTTATGTGCTTACCAACCTCTTTTGTGCTTGATCTTGTGCTTATGAACCTCTTTTGCGCTTGATCTTGTGCTTATGACCCTCATTTGCCCTTGTTCTTGTGCTTAGGAACGTCAATTGCCCTTGTTTATGTGCTTAACAACCTCAATTGGCGTTGTTCATTTGCTTAACAACCTCTTTTGCGCTTGATATTGTGCGTATGAACCTTATTTGCACTTGTTCTTGTGCTTAGGAACCTCATTTGCCATTGTTTATGTGCTTACCAACCTCTTTTGTGCTTGATCTTGTGCTTATGAACCTCTTTTGCGCTTGATCTTGTGCATATGATCCTCATTTGCACTTGTTCTGATGCTTAGGAACCTCATTTGCCCTTGTTTATTATGTGCTTAACAACCTCAATTGGCTTTGTTCGTGTGCTTAACAACCTCTTTTGCACTTGATCATGTGTTGATGAACCTCATTTGCACTTGTTCTTGTGCTTAAGAAGCTCATTTGCCCTCGTTCATGTGCTTAACAACCTAAATTGGCGTTGTTCGTGTGCTTAACAACCTCTTTTGCGCTTGATCTTGTCCCTAAGAACCTCATTTGCACTTGTTCTTGTGCTTAGGAACCTCATTTGCCCTTGTTTGCGTGCTTAAGAACCTCAGGTAGCGTTGTTCGTGTACTTGACAACCTCTTTTGTGCTTGATCTTGTGCTTATGAACCCCTTTTGCGCTTGATCTTGTGCTTATGAACCTCATTTGCACTTGTTTGTGTGCTTAACAACCTCAATTGGTGTTGTTCGTGTGCTTAACAACCTCTTTTGCGCTTGATCTTGTGCGTATGAACCTCAATTGCACTTCTTCTTGTGCTTAGGAACCTCATTTGCCATTGTTTATGTGCTTACCAACCTCTTTTGTGCTTGATCTTGTGCTTATGAACCTCTTTTGCGCTTGATCTTGTGGTTATGACCCTCATTTGCCCTTGTTCTTGTGCTTAGGAACCTCATTTTCCCTTGTTTATGTGCTTAACAACCTCAATTGGCTTTGTTCGTGTGCTTAACAACCTCTTTTGCACTTGATCATGTATTGATGAACCTCATTTGCACTTGTTCTTGTGCTTCAGAACCTCATTTGCCCTTGTTCGTGTGCTTAACAACCCGAATTGGCGTTGTTCGTGTGCTTAACAACCTCTTTTGCGCTTGATCTTGTCCCTAAGAACCTCATTTGCACTTGTTCTTGTGCTTAGGAACCTCATTTGCCCTTGTTTGCGTGCTTAACAACCTCACTTAGCGTTGTTCGTGTGCTTAACAACCTCTTTTGTGCTTGATCTTGTGCTTATGAACCTCTTTTGCGCTTGATCTTGTGCCTATGAACCTCATTTGCACTTGTTTATGTGCTTAACAACCTCAATTGGCGTTGTTCGTTTGCTTAACAACCTCTTTTGCGCTTGATCTTGTGCGTATGAACCTCATTTGCACTTGTTCTTGTGCTTAGGAACCTCATTTGCCATTGTTTATGTGCTTACCAACCTCTTTTGTGCTTGATCTTGTGCTTATGAACCTCTTTTGCGCTTGATCTTGTGCTTATGACCCTCATTTGCCCTTGTTCTTGTGCTTAGGAACGTCATTTGCCCTTGTTTATGTGCTTAACAACCTCAATTGGCGTTGTTCGTTTGCTTAACAACCTCTTTTGCGCTTGATCTTGTGCGTATGAACCTCATTTGCACTTGTTCTTGTGCTTAGGAACCTCATTTGCCATTGTTTATGTGCTTACCAACCTCTTTTGTGCTTGATCTTGTGCTTATGAACCTCTTTTGCGCTTGATCTTGTGCATATGACCCTCATTTGCACTTGTTCTTATGCTTAGGAACCTCATTTGCCCTTGTTTATTATGTGCTTAACAACCTCAATTGGCTTTGTTCGTGTGCTTAACAACCTCTTTTGCACTTGATCATGTGTTGATGAACCTCATTTGCACTTGTTCTTGTGCTTAAGAATCTCATTTGCCCTCGTTCCTGTGCTTCACAACCTGAATTGGCGTTGTTCGTGTGCTTAACAACCTCATTTGCGCTTGATCTTGTCCCTAAGAACCTCATTTGCACTTGTTCTTGTGCTTAGGAACCTCATTTGCCCTTGTTTATTATGTGCTTAACAACCTCAATTGGCTTTGTTGGTGTGCTTAACAACCTCTTTTGCACTTGATCATGTGTTGATGAACCTCATTTGCACTTGTTCTTGTGCTTAAGAATCTCATTTGCCCTCGTTCGTGTGCTTAACAACCTAAATTGGCGTTATTCGTGTGTTTAACAACCTCTTTTGCGCTTGATCTTGTCCCTAAGAACCTCATTTGCACTTGTTCTTGTGCTTAGGAACCTCATTTGCCCTTGTTTGCGTGCGTAAGAACCTCAAGTAGCGTTGTTCGTGTACTTGACAACCTCTTTTGTGCTTGATCTTGTGCTTATGAACCTCTTTTGCGCTTGATCTTGTGCTGATGAACCTCATTTGCACTTGTTTGTGTGCTTAACAACCTCAATTTGTGTTGTTCGTGTGCTTAACAACCTCTTTTGCGCTTGATCTTGTTCGTATGAACCTCATTTGCACTTCTTCTTGTGCTTAGGAACGTCATTTGCCATTGTTTATGTGCTTACCAACCTCTTTTGTGCTTGATCTTGTGCTTATGAACCGCTTTTGCGCTTGATCTTGTGGTTATGACCCTCATTTGCCCTTGTTCTTGTGCTTTGGAACCTTATTTGCCCTTGTTTATGTGCTTAACAACCTCAATTGGCTTTGTTCGTGTGCTTAACAACCGCTTTTGCACTTGATCATGTATTGATGAACCTCATTTGCACTTGTTCTTGTGCTTCAGAACCTCATTTGCCCTTGTTCGTGTGCTTAACAACCCGAATTGGCGTTGTTCGTGTGCTTAACAACCTCTTTTGCGCTTGATCTTGTCCCTAAGAACCTCATTTGCACTTGTTCTTGTGCTTAGGAACCTCATTTACCCTTGTTTGCGTGCTTAACAACCTCACTTAGCGTTGTTCGTGTGCATAACAACCTCTTTTGTGCTTGATCTTGTGCTTATGAACGTCTTCTGCGCTTGATCTTGTGCCTAACAACCTCAATTGGCGTTGTTCGTTTGCTTAACAACCTCTTTTGCGCTTGATCTTGTGCGTATGAACCTCATTTGCACTTGTTCTTGTGCTTAGGAACCTCATTTACCATTGTTTATGTGCTTACCAACCTCTTTTGTGCTTGATCTTGTGCTTATGAACCTCTTTTGCGCTTGATCTTGTGCTTATGACCCTCATTTGCCCTTGTTCTTGTGCTTAGGAACGTCATTTGCCCTTGTTTATGTGCTTAACAACCTCAATTGGCTTTGTTCGTGTGCTTAACAACCTCTTTTGCACTTGATCATGTATTGATGAACCTCATTTGCACTTGTTCTTGTGCTGAAGAACCTCATTTGCCCTCATTCGTGTGCTTAACAACCTGAATTGGCGTTGTTCGTGTGCTTAACAACCTGTTTTGCGCTTGATCTCGTCCCTAAGAACCTCATTTGCACTTCTTCTTGTGCTTAGGAACCTCATTTGCCCTTGTTTGCGTGCTTAACAACCTCAATTAGCGTTGTTCGTATGCTTAACAACCTCTTTTGTGCTTGATCTTGTGCTTATGAACCTCTTTTGCGCTTGATCTTGTGTCTATGAACTTCATTTGCACTTCTTTATGTGCTTAACAACCTCAATTGGCGTTGTTCGTGTGCTTAACAACCTCTTTTGCGCTTCATCTTGTGCGTATGAACCTCATTTACACTTGTTCTTGTGCTTAGGAACATCATTTGCATTGTTTATGTGCTTAACAACCTCAATTGGCATTGTTCGTGTGCTTAACAACTTCTTTTGCGCTTTATCTTGTGCTTAAGAACCTCATTTGCACTTGTTCTTGTGCTTAGGAACCTCAATTCGAGTTGTTCGTGTGCTGAACAACCTCTTTTGTGCTTGATCTTGTGCTTGCGAACCTCACTTGCATTTGTTCTTGTGCTTAGGAATCTCATTTTCCCTCGTTCGTGTGCTTAACAACCTGAATTGGCGTTGTTCGTGTGCTTTACAACCTCTTTTGCGCTTGATCTTGTCCCTAAAAACATCATTTGCACTTGTTCTTGTGCTTAGGAACCTCATTTGCCCTTGTTTATTATGTGCTTAACAACCTCAATTGGCTTTGTTCGTGTGCTTAACAACCACTTTTGCACTTGATCATGTGTCGATGAACCTCATTTGCACTTGTTCTTGCGCTTAAGAATCTCATTTGCCTTCGTTCGTGTGCTTAACAACCTAAATTGGCGTCATTCGTGTGTTTAACAACCTCTTTTGCGCTTGATCTTGTCCCTAAGAACCTCATTTGCACTTGTTCTTGTGCTTAGGAACCTCATTTGCCCTTGTTTGCGTGCTTAAGAACCTCAATTAGCGTTGTTCGTGTCCTTGACAACCTCTTTTGCGCTTGATCTTGTGCTTATGAACCTCTTTTGCGCTTGATCTTGTGCTTATGAACCTCATTTGCACTTATTTATGTGCTTAACAACCTCAATTGGCGTTGTTCGTGTGCTTAACAACCTCTTTTGCGCTTGATCTTGTGCGTATGAACCTCATTTGCACTTGTTCTTGTGCTTAGGAACCTCATTTGCCATTGTTTATGTGCTTACCAACCTCTTTTGGGCTTGATCTTGTGCTTATGAACCTCTTTTGCGCTTGATCTTGTGGTTATGACCCTCATTTGCCCTTGTTCTTGTGCTTAGGAACCTCATTTGCCCTTGTTTATGTGCTTAACAACCTCAATTGGCTTTGTTCGTGTGCTTAACAACCTCTTTTGCACTTGATCATGTGTTGATGAACCTCATTTGCACTTGTTCTTGTGCTTAAGAACCTCATTTGCCTTCGTTCGTGTGCTTAACAACCTCAATTGGCATTGTTCGTGTGCTTAACAACCTCTTCTGCGCTTGATCTTGTCCCTAAGAACCTCATTTGCACTTGTTCTTGTGCTTAGGAACGTCATTTGCCATTGTTTTTGTGCTTAACAACCTCAATTGGCGTTGTTCGTGTGCTTAACAACCTCTTTTGCGCTTTATCTTGTGCTTAAGAATCTCATTTGCACTTGTTCTTGTGCTTAGGAACCTCATTTGCCCTTGTTTATCTGCTTAAGAACCTCAATTCGAGTTGTTCGTGTGCTGAACAACCTCTTTTGCATTTGTTTTTGTGCTTAGGAATCTTATTTTCCCTTGTTTGCGTGCTTAACAACCTCAATTGGCGTTGTTCGTGTGCATAACAACCTCTTTCGCGCTTGACCTTGTGCTTATGAACATCATTTGCACTTGTTCTTCTGCTTAGGAACCTCTATTGCTTTTGTATGTGTGCTTAACAACCTTAAGTAGCGTTGTTCTTGTGCTTATGAACCTCTTTTGCGCTTGATCTTGTGCTTATGACCCTCATTTGCACTTGTTCTTGTGCTTAGGAACCTCCTTTGCCCTTGTTTATTATGTGCTTAACAACCTCAATTAGCTTTGTTGGTGTGCTTAACAACCTCTTTTGCACTTGATCATGTGTTGATGAACCTCATTTGCACTTGTTCTTGTGCTTAAGAATCTCATTTGCCCTCGTTCGTGTGCTTAACAACCTGAATTAGCGTTGTTCGTGTGCTTAACAACCTCTTTTGCGCTTGATCTTGTCCCCAAGAACCTCATTTGCACTTGTTCTTGTGCTTAGGAACCTCATTTGCCCTTGTTTGCGTGCTTAAGAACCTCAATTACCGTTGTTCGTTTGCTTGACAACCTATTTTGTGCTTGATCTTGTGCTTATGAACCTTTTTTGCGCTTGACCTTGTGCTTATGAACATCATTTGCACTTGTACTTCTGCTGAGGAACCTGAATTGCTTTTGTTTGTGTGCCTAACAACCTCAAGTAGCGTTGTTCGTGTGCTTAACAACCTCTTTTGCGCTTGATCTTGTGCTTATGACCCTCATTTGCACTTGTTCTTGTGCTTAGGAACCTCATTTGCCCTTGTTTATGTGCTTAACAACATCAATTGGCTTTGTTCGTGTGCTTAACAACCTCTTTTGCACTTGATCATATGTTGATGAACTTTATTTGCACTTGTTCTTGCGCTTAAGAACCTCATTTGCCCTCGTTCGTGTGCTTAACAACCTGAATTGGCGTTGTTCGTGCGCTTAACAACCTCTTTTGCACTTGATCATGTATTGATGAACCTCATTTGCACTTGTTCTTGTGCTTCAGAACCTCATTTGCCCTCGTTCGTGTGCTTAACAACCTCTTTTGCGCTTGATCTTGTCCATAAGAACCTCCTTTGCACTTGTTCTTGTGCTTAGGAACCTCATTTGCCCTTGTTTGCGTGCTTAACAACCTCAATTAGCGTTGTTCGTGTGCTTAACAACCTCTTTTGTGCTTGATCTTGTGCTTATGAACCTCTTTTGCGCTCGATCTTGTGCCTATAAACCTCATTTGCATTTGTTTATGTGCTTAACAACCTCAATTGGCGTTGTTCGTGTGCTTAACAATCTCTTTTGCGCTTGATCTTGTGTGTATGAACCTCATTTGCACTTGTTCTTGTTCTTAGGAACCTCATTTGCGAATGTATATGTGCTTAACAACCTCTATTGGCGTTGTTCGTGTGCTTAACAACCTCTTTTGCGCTTTATCTTGTGCTTAAGAATCTCATTTGCACTTGTTCTTGTGCTTAGGAACCTCATTTGCCCTTGTTTATCTGCTTAAGAACCTCAATTCGAGTTATTCGTGTGCTGAACAAACTCTTTTGTGCTTGATCTTGTGCTTGCGAACCTCACTTGCATTTGTTCTTGTGCTTAGGAATCTTATTTTCCCTTGTTTGCGTGCTTAACAACCTCAATTGGCGTTGTTCGTGTGCATAACAACCACTTTCGCGCTTGACCTTGTGCTTATGAACATCATTTGCACTTGTTCTTCTGCTTAGGAACCTCAATTGCTTTTGTTTGTGTGCTTAACAAGCTCAAGTAGCGTTGTTCGTGTGCTTAACAACCTCTTTTGCGCTTGATCATGTGCTTATGACCCTCAATTGCACTTGTTCTTGTGCTTAGGAACCTCATTTGCCCTTGTTTATGTGCTTAACAACCTGAATTGGCTTTGTTCGTGTGCTTAACAACCTCTTTTGCACTTGATCATGTGTTGATGAACCTCATTTGCACTTGTTCTTGCGCTTAAGAACCTCATTTGCACTCGTTCGTGTGCTTAACAACCTGAATTGGCGTTGTTCGTGTGCTTAACAACCTCTTTTGCGCTTGATCTTGTCCCTAAGAACCTCATTTGCACTTGTTCTTGTGCTTAGGAACCTCATTTGCCGTTGTTTGCGTGCTTAACAACCTCAATTAGCGTTGTTCGTGTGCTTGACAACCTCTTTTGTGCTTGATCTTGTGCTTAGGAACCTCTTTTGCGCTTGATCTTGTGCTTATGAACCTCATTTGCACTTGTTTATGTGCTTAACAACCTCAATTGGCGTTGTTCGTGTGCTTAACAACCTCTTTTGCGCTTGATCTTGTGCGTATGAACCTCATTTGCACTTGTTCTTGTGCTTAGGAAACTCATTTGCCATTGTTCATGTGCTTAACAACCTCAATTGGCGTTGTTCGTGTGCTTAACAACCACTTTTACGCTTTATCTTGCGCTTAAGAACCTCATTTGCACTTGTTCTTGTGCTTAGGAACCTCCTTTGCCCTTGTTTATCCGCTTAACAACCTCAATTCGAGTTGTTCGTGTGCTGAACAACCTCTTTTGTGCTTGATCTTGTGCTTGCGAACCTCACTTGCATTTGTTCTTGTGCTTAGGAATCTTATTTTCCCTTGTTTGCGTGCTTAACAACCTCAATTGGCGTTGTTCGTGTGCATAACAACCTCTTTCGCGCTTGACCTTGTGCTTATGAACATCATTTGCACTTGTTCTTCTGCTTAGGAACCTCAATTGCTTTTGTTTGTGTGCTTAACAACCTCAAGTAGCGTTGTTCGTGTGCTTAACAACCTCTTTTGCGCTTGATCTTGTGCTTCTGACCCTCATTTGCACTTGTTCTTGTGCTTAGGAACCTCATTTGCCCTTGTTTATGTGCTTAACAACCTCAATTGGCTTTGTTCGTGTGCTTAACAACCTCTTTTGCACTTGATCATGTGTTGATGAACCTCATTTGCCCTCGTGCTTAAGAACCTCATTTGCCCTCGTTCGTGTGCTTAACAACCTGAATTGGCGTTGTTCGTGTGCTTAACAACCTCTTTTGTGCTAGATCTTGTGCTTATGAACCACTTTTGCGCTTGATCTTGTGCTTATGAACCTCATTTGCACTTGTTAATGTGCTTAACAACCTCAATTGGCGTTGTTCGTGTGCTTAACAATCTCTTCTGCGCTTGAACTTGTGCGTATGAACCTCATTTGCACTTGTTCTTCTGCTTAGGAACCTCAATTGCTTTTGTTTGTGTGCTTAACAACCTCAAGTAGCGTTGTTCCTGTGCTTAACAACCTCTTTTGCGCTTGATCTTGTGCTTATGACCCTCATTTGCACTTGTTCATGTGCTTAGGAACCTCATTTGCACTTGTTCTTGTGCTTAGGAACCTCATTTTCCCTTGTTTATCTGCTTAACAACCTCAATTAGCGTTGTTCATGTGCTTAACAACCACTTTTGTGCTAGATCTTGTGCTTATGAACCACTTTTGCGCTTGATCTTGTGCTTATGAACCTCATTTGCACTTGTTAATGTGCTTAACAACCTCAATTGGCGTTGTTCGTGTGCTTAACAATCTCTTTTGCGCTTGAACTTGTGCGTATGAACCTCATTTGCACTTGTTCTTGTTCTTAGGAACCTCATTTGCCAATGTTTATGTGCTTAACAACCTCAATTGGCGTTGTTCGTGTGCTTAACAACCTCTTTTGCGCTTTATCTTGTCCTTAAGAACCTCATTTGCACTTGTTCTTGTGCTTAGGAACCTCATTTGCCCTTGTTTATCTGCTTAACAACCTCAATTCGAGTTGTTCGTGTGCTGAACAACCTCTTTTGTGCTTGATCTTGTGCTTGTGAACCTCACTTGCATTTGTCCTTGTGCTTAGGAATCTTATTTTCCCCTGTTTGCGTCCTAAACAACCTCAATTGGCGTTGTTCGTGTGCATAAAAACCTCTTTCGCGCTTGACCTTGTGCTTATGAACATCATTTGCACTTGTTCTTCTGCTTAGGAACCTCAATTGCTTTTGTTTGTGTGCTTAACAACCTCAAGTAGCGTTGTTCCTGTGCTTAACAACCTCTTTTGCGCTTGATCTTGTGCTTATGACCCTCATTTGCACTTGTTCTTGTGCTTAGGAACCTCATTTGCCCTTGTTGATGTGCTTAACATCCTCAATTGGCGTTGTTCGTGTGCTTAACAACCTCTTTTGCGCTTGATCTTGTCCGTAAGAACCTCATTTGCACTTGTTTTTGTGCTTAGGAACCTCATTTGCCTTTGTTTGCGTGCTTAACAACCTTAATTGGCGTTGTTCGTGTGCTTAACAACCTCCTTTGCGCTTTATCTTGTGCTTAAGAACCTCATTTGCACTTGTTCATCTGCTTAGGAACCTCATTTGCCCTTGTTTATCTGGTTAACAACCTTAATTCGAGTTGTTCGTGTGCTGAACAACATCTTTTGTGCTTGATCTTGTGCTTGCGAACCTCACTTGCATTTGTTCTTGTGGTTAGGAACCTCATTTTCCCTTGTTTGCGTGCTTAACAATCTCAATTAGCGTTGTTCGTGTGCTTAACAACCTCTTTTGTGCTTGATCTTGTGCTTATGAACCTCTTTTGCGTTTGATCTTGTGCTTATGAACCTCATTTGCACTTGTTAATGTGCTTAACAACCTCAATTGGCGTTGTTCGTGTGCTTAACAATCTCTTTTGCGCTTGATCTTGTGCGTATGAACCTCATTTGCACTTGTTCTTGTTCTTAGGAACCTCATTTGCCATGGTTTATGTACTTAACAACCTCAATTGGCGTTGTTCGTGTGCTTAACAACCTCTTTTGCGCTTTATCTTGTCCTTAAGAACCTCATTTGCACTTGTTCTTGAGCTTAGGAACCTCATTTGCCCTTGTTTATCTGCTTAACAACCTCAATTCGAGTTGTTCGTGTGCTGAACAACCTCTTTTGTGCTTGATCTTGTGCTTGCGAACCTCACTTGCATTTGTCCTTGTGCTTAGGAATCTTATTTTCCCCTGTTTGCGTGCTAAACAACCTTAATTGGCGTTGTTCGTGTGCATAACACTCTTTTTAGCGCTTGACCTTGTGCTTATGAACATCATTTGCACTTGTTCTTCTGCTTAGGAACCTCAATTGGTTTTGTTTGTGTGCTTAACAACCTCAATTAGCGTTGTTCGTGTGCTTAACAACCTCTTTTGCGCTTGATCTTGTGCTTATGACCCTCATTTGCACTTGTTCTTGTGCTTAGAAACCTCATTTGCCCTTGTTTATGTGCTTAACAACATCAATTGGCTTTGTTCGTGTGCTTAACAACCTCTTTTGCACTTGATCACGTGTTGATGAACCTTATTTGCACTTGTTCTTGCGCTTAAGAACCTCATTTGCCCTCGTTCGTGTGCTTAACAACCTGAATTGGCGTTGTTCGTGTGCTTAACAACCTCTTTTGCACTTGATCATGTATTGATGAACCTCATTTGCACTTGTTCTTGTGCTTCAGAACCTCATTTGCCCTCGTTCGTGTGCTTAACAACCTCTTTTGCGCTTGATCTTGTCCCTAAGAACCTCATTTGCACTTGTTCTTATGCTTAGGAACCTCATTTGCCCTTGTTTGCGTGCTTAACAACCTCAATTAGCGTTGTTCGTGTGCTTAACAACCTCTTTTGTGCTTGATCTTGTGCTTATGAACCTCTTTTGCGCTCGATCTTGTGCTTATAAACCTCATTTGCACTTGTTTATGTGCTTAACAACCTCAATTGGTGTTGTTCGTGTGCTTAACAATCTCTTTTGCGCTTGATCTTGTGCGTATGAACCTCATTTGCACTTGTTCTTGTTCTTAGGAACCTCATTTGCGAATGTTTATGTGCTTAACAACCTCTATTGGCGTTGTTCGTGTGCTTATCAACCTCTTTTGCGCTTTATCTTGTGCTTAAGAATCTCATTTGCACTTGTTTTTGTGCTTAGGAACCTCATTTGCCCTTGTTTATCTGCTTAAGAACCTCAATTCGAGTTGTTCGTGTGCTGAACAACCTCTTTTGTGCTTGATCTTGTGCTTGCGAACCTCACTTGCATTTGTTCTTGTGCTTAGGAATCTTATTTTCCCTTGTTTGCGTGCTTAACAACCTCAATTGGCGTTGTTCGTGTACATAACAACCTCTTTCGCGCTTGACCTTGTGCTTATGAACATCATTTGCACTTGTTCTTCTGCTTAGGAACCTCAATTGCATTTGTTTGTGTGCTTAACAAGCTCAAGTAGCGTTGTTCGTGTGCTTAACAACCTCTTTTGCGCTTGATCATGTGCTTATGACCCTCATTTGCACTTGTTCTTGTGCTTAGAAACCTCATTTGCCCTTGTTTATGTGCTTAACAACCTCAATTGGCTTTGTTCGTGTGCTTAACAATCTCTTTTGCACTTGATCATGTGTTGATGAACCTCATTTGCACTTGTTCTTGCGCTTAAGAACCTCATTTGCCCTCGTTCGTGTGCTTAACAACCTCAATTGGCGTTGTTCGTGTGCTTAACAACCTCTTTTGCGCTTGATCTTGTCCCTAAGAACCTCATTTGCACTTGTTCTTGTGCTTAGGAACCTCATTTGCCCTTGTTTGCGTGCTTAACAACCTCAATTAGCGTTGTTCGTGTGCTTGACAACCTCTTTTGTGCTTGATCTTGTGCTTATGAACCTCTTTTGCGCTTGATCTTGTGCTTATGAACCTCATTTGCACTTGTTTATGTGCTTAACAACCTCAATTGGCGTTGTTCGTGTGCTTAACAACCTCTTTTGCGCTTGATCTTGTGCGTATGAACCTCATTTGCACTTGTTCTTGTGCTTAGGAACCTCATTTGCCATTGTTGATGTGCTTAACAACCTCAATTGGCGTTGTTCCTGTGCTTAACAACCTCTTTTGCACTTTATCTTGCGCTTAAGAACCTCATTTGCCCTTGTTCTTGTGCATAGGAACCTCATTTGCCCTTGTTTATGTGCTTAACAACCTCAATTGGAGTTGTTCGTGTGCTTAACAACCTCTTTTGTGCTTGATCTTGTGCTTGCGAACCTCACTTGCATTTGTTCTTGTGCTTAGGAATCTTATTTTCCCTTGTTTGCGTGCTTAACAACCTCAATTGGCGTTGTTCGTGTGCATAACAACCTCTTTTGCGCTTGACCTTGTGCTTATGAACATCATTTGCACTTGTTCTTCTGCTTAGGAACCTCAATTGCTTTTGTTTGTGTGCTTAACAACCTCAAGTAGCGTTGTTCGTGTGCTTAACAACCTCTTTTGCGCTTGATCATGTGCTTATGACCCTCATTTGCACTTGTTCTTGTGCTTAGGAACCTCATTTGCCCTTGTTTATGTGCTTAACAACCTCAATTGGCTTTGTTCGTGTGCTTAACAACCTCTTTTGCACTTGATCATGTGTTGATGAACCTCATTTGCACTTGTTCTTGTGCTTAAGAACCTCATTTGCCCTCGTTCGTGTGCTTAACAACCTCAATTAGCGTTGTTCGTGTGCTTAACAACCTCTTTTGTGCTTGATCTTGTGCTTATGAACCTCTTTTGCGCTTGATCTTGTGCTTATGAACCTCATTTGCACTTGTTTATGTGCTTAACAACCTCAATTGGCGTTGTTCGTGTGCTTAACAACCTCTTTTGCGCTTGATCTTGTGCGTATGAACCTCATTTGCACTTGTTCTTGTGCTTAGGAACCTCATTTGCCATTGTTTATGTGCTTAACAACCTCAATTGGCGTTGTTCGTGTGCTTAACAACCTCTTTTGCGCTTTATCTTGTGCTTAAGAACCTCATTTGCACTTGTTCTTGTGCTTAGGAACCTCATTTGCCCTTGTTTATCCCGCTTAACAACCTCAATTCGCGTTGTTCGTGTGCTGAACAACCTCTTTTGTGCTTGATCTTGTGCTTGCGAACCTCACTTGCATTTGTTCTTGTGCTTAGGAATCTTATTTTCCCTTGTTTGCGTGCTTAACAACCTCAATTGGCGTTGTTCGTGTGCATAACAACCTCTTTTGCGCTTGACCTTGTGCTTATGAACATCATTTGCACTTGTTCTTCTCGCTTAGGAACCTCAATTGCTTTTGTTTGTGTGCTTAACAACCTCAAGTAGCGTTGTTCGTGTGCTTAACAACCTCTTTTGCGCTTGATCTTGTGCTTATGACCCTCATTTGCACTTGTTCTTGTGCTTAGGAACCTCATTTGCCCTTGTTTATGTGCTTAACAACCTCAATTGGCTTTGTTCGTGTGCTTAACAACCTCTTTTGCACTTGATCATGTGTTGATGAACCTGATTTGCCTTGTTCTCGTGCTTAAGAACCTCATTTGCCCTCGTTCGTGTGCTTAACAACCTGAATTGGCGTTGTTCGTGTGCTTAACAACCTCTTTTGCGCTTGATCTTGTCCCTAAGAACCTCATTTGCACTTGTTCTTGTGCTTAGGAACCTCATTTGCCCTTGTTTATCTCCTTAACAACCTCAATTAGCGTTGTTCGTGTGCTTAACAACCTCTTTTGTGCTTGATCTTGTGCTTATGAACCACTTTTGCGCTTGATCTTGTGCTTATGAACCTCATTTGCACTTGTTAATTTGCTTAACAACCTCAATTGGCGTTGTTCGTGTGCTTAACAATCTCTTTTGCGCTTGATCTTGTGCGTATGAACCTCATTTGCACTTGTTCTTGTACTTAGGAACCTCATTTGCCAATGTTTATGTGCTTAACAACCTCAATTGGCATTGTTGGTGTGCTTAACAACCTCTTTTGCGCTTTATCTTGTCCTTAAGAACCTCATTTGCACTTGTTCTTGTGCTTAGGATCCTCATTTGCCCTTGTTTATCTGCTTAACAACCTCAATTGGCGTTGTTCGTGTGCTTAACAACCTCTTTTGCGCTTTATCTTGTGCTTAAGAACCTCATTTGCACTTGTTCTTGTGCTTAGGAACCTCATTTGCCCTTGTTTATGTGCTTAACAACCTCAATTGGCGTTGTTCGTGTGCTTAACAACCTCTTTTGTGCTTGATCTTGTGCTTACGAACCTCATTTGCATTTGTTCTTGTGCTTAGGAACCTCATTTTCCCTTGTTTGCGTGCTTAACAACCTCAATTAGCGTTGTTCGTGTGCTTAACAACCTCTTTTGTGCTTGATCTTGTGCTTATGAACCTCTTTTGCGCTTGATCTTGTGCTTATGAACCTCATTTGCACTTGTTAATGTGCTTAACAACCTCAATTAGCGTTGTTCGTGTGCTTAACAATCTCTTTGGGGCTTGATCTTGTGCGTATGAACCTCATTTGCACTTGTTCTTGTTCTTAGGAACCTCATTTGCCAATGTTTATGTACTTAAGAACCTCAATTGGCGTTGTTCGTGTGCTTAACAACCTCTTTTGCGCTTTATCTTCTCTTTAAGAACCTCATTTGCACTTGTTCTTGTGCTTAGGAACCTCATTTGCCCTTGTTTATCTGCTTAACAACCTCAATTCGAGTTGTTCGTGTGCTGAACAACCTCTTTTGTGCTTGATCTTGTGCTTGCGAACCTCACTTGCATTTGTCCTTGTGCTTAGGAATCTTATTTTCCCCTGTTTGCGTGCTAAACAACCTTAATTGGCGTTGTTCGTGTGCATAACAACCTCTTTCGCGCTTGACCTTGTGCTTATGAACATCATGTGCACTTGTTCTTCTGCTTAGGAACCTCAATTGCTTTTGTTTGTGTGCTTAACAACCACAATTAGCGTTGTTCGTGTGCTTAACAACCTCTTTTGCGCTTGATCTTGTGCTTATGACCCTCATTTGCACTTGTTCTTGTGCTTAGGAACCTCATTTGCCCTTGTTTATGTGCTTAACAACCTCAATTGGCTTTGTTCGTGTGCTTAACAACCTCTTTTGCACTTGATCATGTGTTGATGAACCTCATTTGCCCTCGTGCTTTAGAACCTCATTTGCCCTCGTTCGTGTGCTTGACAACCTGAATTGGCGTTGTTCGTGTGCTTAACAACCTCTTTTGCGCTTGATCTTGTCCCCAAGAACCTCATTTGCACTTGTTCTTGTGCTTAGGAACCTCATTTTCCCTTGTTTATCTGCTTAAAAACCTCAATTAGCGTTGTTCGTGTGCTTAACAACCTCTTTTGTGCTTGATCTTGTGCTTATGAACCACTTTTGCGCTTGATCTTGTGCTGATGAACCTCATTTGCATTTTGTTAATGTGCTTAACAACCTCAATTGGCGTTGTTCGTGTGCTTAACAATCTCTTTTGCGCTTGATCTTGTGCGTATGAACCTCATTTGCACTTGTTCTTGTACTTAGGAACCTCATTTGCCAATGTTTATGTGCTTAACAACCTCAATTGGCATTGTTGGTGTGCTTAACAACCTCTTTTGCGCTTTATCTTGTCCTTAAGAACCTCATTTGCACTTGTTCTTGTGCTTAGGAACCTCATTTGCCCTTGTTTATCTGCTTAACAACCTCAATTCGGGTTGTTCGTGTGCTGAACAACCTCTTTTGTGCTTGATCTTGTGCTTGCGAACCTCACTTGCATTTGTCCTTGTGCTTAGGAATCTTATTTTCCCATGTTTGCGTGCTAAACAACCTCAATTGGCGTTGTTCGTGTGCATAAAAACCTCTTTCGCGCTTGACCTTGTGCTTATGAACATCATTTGCACTTGTTGTTCTGCTTAGGAACCTCAATTGCTTTTGTTTGTGTGCTTAACAACCTCAAGTAGCGTTGTTCATGTGCTTAACAACCTCTTTTGCGCTTGATCTTGTGCGTATGACCCTCATCTGCACTTGTTCTTGTGCTTAGGAACCTCATTTGCCCTTGTTTATGTGCTTAACAACCTCAATTGGCGTTGTTCGTGTGCTTAACAACCTCTTTTGCGCTTGATCTTGTCCCTAAGAACCTCATTTGCACTTGTTCTTGTGCTTAGGAACCTCATTTGCCTTTGTTTGCGTGCTTAACAACCTTAATTGGCGTTGTTCGTGTGCTTAACAACCTCCTTTGCGCTTTATCTTGTGCTTAAGAACCTCATTTGCACTTGTTCTTCTGCTTAGGAACCTCATTTGCCCTTGTTTATCTGGTTAACAACCTTAATTCGAGTTGTTCGTGTGCTGAACAACATCTTTTGTGCTTGATCTTGTGCTTGCGAACCTCAGTTGCATTTGTTTGTGCTTAGGAACCTCATTTTCCCTTGTTTGCGTGCTTAACAACCTCAATTAGTGTTGTTCGTGTGCTTAACAACCTCTTTTGTGCTTGATCTTGTGCTTATGAACCTCTTTTGCGCTTGATGTTGTGCTTATGAACCTTATTTGCACTTGTTTATGTGCTTAACAACCTCAATTGGCGTTGTTCGTGTGCTTAACAACCTCTTTTGCGCTTGATCATGAGTTGATGAACCTTATTTGCACTTGTTCTTGCGCTTAAGAACCTCATTTGCGCTCGTTCGTGTGCTTAACAACCTGAATTGGCGTTGTTCGTGTGCTTAACAACCTCTTTTGCGCTTGATCTTGTCCCTAAGAACCTCATTTGCACTTGTTCTTGTGCTTAGGAACCTCATTTGCCCTTGTTTGCGTGCTTAACAACCTCAATTAGCGTTGTTCGTGTGCTGAACAACATCTTTTGTGCTTGATCTTGTGCTTTGCAAACCTCACTTGCATTTGTCCTTGTGCTTAGGAATCTTATTTTCCCTTGTTTGCGTGCTAAACAACCTTAATTGGCGTTGTTCGTGTGCATAACAACCTCTTTCGCGTTTGACCTTGTGCTTATGAACATCATTTGCACTTGTTCTTCTGCTTACGAACCTCAATTGCTTTTATTTGTGTGCTTAACAACCTCAATTAGCGTTGTTCGTGTGCTTAACAACCTCTTTTGCGCTTGATCTTGTGCTTATGACCCTCATTTGCACTTGTTCTTGTGCTTAGGAACCTCATTTGTCCTTGTTTATGTGCTTAACAACATCAATTGGCTTTGTTCGTGTGCTTAACAACCTCTTTTGCACTTGATCATGTGTTGATGTACCTTATTTGCACTTGTTCTTGTGCTTAAGAACCTCATTTGCCCTCGTTCGTGTGCTTAACAACCTGAATTGGCATTGTTCGTGTGCTTAACAACCTCTTTTGCACTTGATCTTGTCCCTAAGAACCTCATTTGCACTTGTTCTTGTGCTTAGGAATCTCATTTGCCCTTGTTTGTGTGCTTAAGAACCTCAATTAGCGTTGTTCGTGTGCTTAACAACCTCTTTTGTGCTTGATCTTGTGCTTATGAACCTCTTTTGCGCTTGATCTTGTGCTTATGAACCTTATTTGCACTTGTTTATGTGCTTAACAACCTCAATTGGCGTTGTTCGTGTGCTTAACAACTTCTTTTGCGCTTGATCATGTGTTGATGAACCTCATTTGCACTTGTTCTTGCGGTTAAGAACCTCGTTTGCCCTCGTTCGTGTGCTTAACAACCTGAATTGGCGTTGTTCGTGTGCTTAACAACCTCTTTTGCGCTTGATCTTGTCCCTAAGAACCTCATTTGCACTTGTTCTTGTGCTTAGGAACCTCATTTGCCCTTGTTTGTGTGCTTAACAACCTCAATTAGCGTTGTTCATGTGCTGAACAACATCTTTTGTGCTTGATCTTGTGCTTATGAACCTCACTTGCATTTGTTCTTGTGCTTAAGAATCTCATTTGCCCTCGTTCGTGTGCTTAACAACCTGAATTGGCGTTGTTCGTGTGCTTAATAACCTCTTTTGCGCTTGATCTTGTCCCTAAGAACCTCATTTGCACTTGTTCTTGTGCCTAGGAACCTCATTTTCCCTTGTTTATCTGCTTAACAACCTCAATTAGCGTTGTTCGTGCGCTTAACAACCTCTTTTGTGCTTGATCTTGTGCTTATGAACCACTTTTGCGCTTGATCTTGTGCTTATGAACCTCATTTGCACTTGTTAATGTGCTTAACAACCTAAATTGGCGTTGTTCGTGTGCTTAACAACCTCTTTCGCGCTTGACCATGTGCTTATGAACATCATTTGCACTTGTTCTTCTGCTTAGGTACCTCAATTGCATTTGTTTGTGTGCTTAACAACCTCAAGTTGCGTTGTTCGTGTGCTTAACAACCTCTTTTGCGCTTGATCTTGTGCTTATGACCCTCATTTGCACTTGTTCTTGTGCTTAGGAACCTCATTTGCCCTTGTTTATGTGCTTAACAACCTCAATTGGCTTTGTTCGTGTGCTTAACAACCTCTTTTGCACTTGATCATGTGTTGATGAACCTCATTTGCACTTGTTCTTGTGCTTAAGAGCCTCATTTTCCCTCGTTCGTGTGCTTAACAACTTGAATTGGCGTTGTTCGTGTGCTTAACAACCTCTTTTGCGCTTGATCTTGTGCTTATGACCCTCATTTGTACTTGTTCTTGTGCTTAGGAACCTAATTTGCGCTTGTTTATGTGCTTAACAACCTCAATTGGCGTTGTTCGTATGCTTAACAACCTCTTTTGCGCTTCATCTTGTCCCTAAGAACCTCATTTGCACTTGTTCTTGTGCTTAGGAACCTCATTTGCCTTTGTTTGCGTGCTTAACAACCTTAATTGGCGTTGTTCGTGTGCTTAACAACCTGCTTTGCGCTTTATCCTGTGCTTAACAACCTCATTTGCACTTGTTCTTCTTCTTAGGAACCTCATTTACCCTTGTTTATCTGGTTAACAACCTCAATTCGAGTTGTTCGTGTGATGAACAACATCTTTTGTGCTTGATCTTGTGCTTGCGAACCTCACTTGCATTTGTTCTTGTGCTTAGGAACCTCATTTTCCCTTGTTTGCGTGCTTAACAACCTCAATTAGCGTTGTTCGTGTGCTTAACAACCTCTTTTGTGCTTGATCTTGTGCTTATGAACCTCTTTTGCGCTTGATCTTGTGCTTATGAACCTCATTTGCACTTGTTAATGTGCTTAACAACCTCAATTGGCGTTGTTCGTGTGCTTAACAATCTCTTTTGCGCTTGATCTTGTGCGTATGAACCTCATTTGCACTAGTTCTTGTTCTTAGGAACCTCATTTGCCAATGTTTATGTGCTTAACAACCTCAATTGGCGTTGTTCGTGTGCTTAACAACCACTTTTGCGCTTTATCTTGTCCTTAAGAACCTCATTTGCACTTGTTCTTCTGCCTAGGAACCTCATTTGCCCATGTTTATCTAGTTAACAACCTGAATTCGAGTTGTTCGTGTGCTGAACAACATCTTTTGTGCTTGATCTTGTGCTTGCGAACCTCACTTGCATTTGTTCTTGTGCTTAGGAACCTCATTTTCCCTTGTTTGCGTGCTTAACAACCTCAATTAGCGTTGTTCGTGTGCTTAACAACCTCTTTTGTGCTTGATCTTGTGCTTATGAACCTCTTTCGCGCTTGACCTTGTGCTTATGAACATCATTTGCACTTGTTCTTCTGCTTAGGAACCTCAATTGCTTTTGTTTGTGTGCTTAACAACCTCAATTAGCGTTGTTCGTGTGCTTAACAACCTCTTTTGTGCTTGATCTTGTGCTTATGAACCTCTTTAGCGCTTGATGTTGTGCTTGTGAACCTTATTTGCACTTGTTTATGTGCTTAACAACCTCAATTGGCGTTGTTCGTGTGCTTAACAACCTCTTTTGCGCTTGATCATGTGTTGATGAACCTCATTTGCACTTGTTCTTGCGCTTAAGAACCTCATTTGCCCTCGTTCGTGTGCTTAACAACCTGAATTGGCGTTGTTCGTGTGCTTAACAACCTCTTTTGCGCTTGATCTTGTCCCTAAGAACCTCATTTGCACTTGTTCTTGTGCTTAGGAACCTCATTTGCCCTTGTTTGCGTGCTTAACAACCTCAATTAGCGTTGTTCGTGTGCTGAACAACATCTTTTGTGCTTGATCTTGTGCTTGCAAACCTCACTTGCATTTGTCCTTGTGCTTAGGAATCTTATTTTCCCCTGTTTGCGTGCTAAACAACCTTAATTGGCGTTGTTCGTGTGCATAACAACCTCTTTCGCGTTTGACCTTGTGCTTATGAACATCATTTGCACTTGTTCTTCTGCTTACGAACCTCAATTGCTTTTGTTTGTGTGCTTAACAACCTCAATTAGCGTCGTTCGTGTGCTTAACAACCTCTTTTGCGCTTGATCTTGTGCTTATGACCCTCATTTGCACTTGTTTTTGTGCTTAGGAACCTCATTTGCCCTTGTTTATGTGCTTAACAACATCAATTGGCTTTGTTCGTGTGCTTAACAACCTCTTTTGCACTTGATCATGTGTTGATGTACCTCATTTGCACTTGTTCTTGCGCTTAAGTACCTCATTTGCCCTCGTTCGTGTGCTTAACAACCTGAATTGGCATTGTTCGTGTGCTTAACAACCTCTTTTGCACTTGATCTTGTCCCTAAGAACCTCATTTGCACTTGTTCTTGTGCTTAGGAATCTCATTTGCCCTTGTTTGCGTGCTTAAGAACCTCAATTAGCGTTGTTCGTGTGCTTAACAACCTCTTTTGTGCTTGATCTTGTGCTTATGAACCTCTTTTGCACTTGATCTTGTGCTTATGAACCTTATTTGCACTTGTTTATGTGCTTAACAACCTCAATTGGCGTTGTTCGTGTGCTTAACAACCTCTTTTGCGCTTGATCATGTGTTGATGAACCTCATTTGCACTTGTTCTTGCGCTTAAGAACCTCATTTGCCCTCGTTCGTGTGCTTAACAACCTCAATTGGCGTTGTTCGTGTGCTTAACAACCTCTTTTGCGCTTGATCTTGTCCCTAAGAACCTCATTTGCACTTGTTCTTGTGCTTAGGAACCTCATTTGCCCTTGTTTGCGTGCTTAACAACCTCAATTAGCGTTGTTCGTGTGCTGAACAACATCTTTTGTGCTTGATCTTGTGCTTGCGAACCTCACTTGCATTTGTTCTTGTGCTTAAGAATCTCATTTGCCCTCGTTCGTGTGCTTAACAACCTGAATTGGCGTTGTTCGTGTGCTTAATAACCTCTTTTGCGCTTGATCTTGTCCCTAAGAACCTCATTTGCACTTGTTCTTGTGCCTAGGAACCTCATTTTCCCTTGTTTATCTGCTTAACAACCTCAATTAGCGTTGTTCGTGCGCTTAACAACCTCTTTTGTGCTTGATCTTGTGCTTATGAACCACTTTTGCGCTTGATCTTGTGCTTATGAACCTCATTTGCACTTGTTAATGTGCTTAACAGCCTAAATTGGCGTTGTTCGTGTGCTTAACAACCTCTTTCGCGCTTGACCATGTGCTTATGAACATCATTCGCACTTGTTCTTCTGCTTAGGTACCTCAATTTCATTTGTTTGTGTGCTTAACAACCTCAAGTTGCGTTGTTCGTGTGCTTAACAACCTCTTTTGCGCTTGATCTTGTGCTTATGACCCTCATTTTCACTTGTTCTTGTGCTTAGGAACCTCATTTGCCTTTGTTTGCGTGCTTAACAACCTTAATTGGCGTTGTTCGTGTGCTTAACAACCTCCTTTGCGCTTTATCCTGTACTTAAGAACCTCATTTGCACTTGTTCTTCTTCTTAGGAACCTCATTTACTCTTGTTTATCTGGTTAACAACCTCAATTCGAGTTGTTCGTGTGATGAACAACTTCTTTTGTGCTTGATCTTGTGCTTGCGAACCTCACTTGCATTTGTTCTTGTGCTTAGGAACCTCATTTTCCCTTGTTTGCGTGCTTAACAACCTCAATTAGCGTTGTTCGTGTGCTTAACAACCTCTTTTGTGCTTGATCTTGTGCTTATGAACCTCTTTTGCGCTTGATCTTGTGCTTATGAACCTCATTTGCACTTGTTAATGTGCTTAACAACCTCAATTGGCGTTGTTCGTGTGCTTAACAATCTCTTTTGCGCTTGATCTTGTGCGTATGAACCTCATTTGCACTTGTTCTTGTTCTTAGGAACCTCATTTGCCAATGTTTATGTGCTTAACAACCTCAATTGGCGTTGTTCGTGTGCTTAACAACCTCTTTTGCGCTTGATCTTGTGCTTATGACCCTCATTTGCACTTGTTCTTGTGCTTAGGAACCTCATTTGCCCTTGTTTATGTGCTTAACAACCTCAATTGGCTTTGTTCGTGTGCTTAACAACCTCTTTTGCACTTGATCATGTGTTGATGAACCTCATTTGCACTTGTTCTTGCGCTTAAGAACCTCATTTGCCCTCGTTCGTGTGCTTAACAACCTGAATTTGCGTTGTTCGTGTGCTTAATAACCTCTTTTGCGCTTGATCTTGTCCCTAAAGACCTTATTTGCACTTGTTCTTGTGCTTAGGAACCTCATTTGCCCTTGTTTATGTGCTTAACAACCTCAATTGGCTTTGTTCGTGTGCTTAACAACCTCTTTTGCACTTGATCATGTGTTGATGAACCTCATTTGCACTTGTTCTTGCGCTTAAGAACCTCATTTGCCCTCGTTCGTGTGCTTAACAACCTGAATTTGCGTTGTTCGTGTGCTTAATAACCTCTTTTGCGCTTGATCTTGTCCCTAAAGACCTTATTTGCACTTGTTCTTGTGCTTAGGAACCTCATTTGCCCTTGTTTGCGTGCTTAACAACCTCAATTAGCGTTGTTCGTGTGCTTAACAACCTCTTTTGTGCTTGATCTTGTGCTTATGAACCTCTTTTGCGCTTGATCTTGTGCTTATGAACCTTATTTGCACTTGCTTATGTGCTTAACAACCTCAATTGGCGTTGTTCGTGTGCTTAACAACCTCTTTCGCGCTTGACCATGTGGTTATGAACATCATTTGCACTTGTTCTTCTGCTTAAGTACCTCAATTGCATTTGTTTGTGTGCTTAACAACCTCAAGTAGCGTTGTTCGTGTGATTAACAACCTCTTTTGCGCTTGATCTTGTGCTCATGACCCTCATTTGCACTTGTTCTTGTGCTTAGGAACCTCATTTGCTCTTGTTTATGTGCTTAACAACCTCAATTGGCTTTGTTCGTGTGCTTAACAACCTCTTTTGCACTTGATCATGTGTTGATGAACCTCATTTGCACTTGTTCTTGTGCTTAAGAGCCTCATTTTCGCTCGTTCGTGTGCTTAACAACCTGAATTGGCGTTGTTCGTGTGCTTAACAACCTCTTTGGCGCTTGATCTTGTCCCTAAGAACCTCATTTGCACTTGTTCTCGTGCTTAGGAACCTCATTTGCCCTTGTTTGCGTGCTTAAGAACCTCAATTAGCGTTGTTCGTGTGCTTAACAACCTCTTTTGTGCTTTATCTTGTGCTTATGAACCTCTTTTGCGCTTGATGTTGTGCTTATGAACCTTATTTGCACTTGTTTATGTGCTTAACAACCTCAATTGGCGTTGTTCGTGTGCTTAACAACCTCTTTTGCGCTTGATCATGTGTTGATGAACCTCATTTGCACTTGTTCTTGCGCTTAAGAACCTCATTTGCCCTCGTTCGTGTGCTTAACAACCTGAATTGGCGTTGTTCGTGTGCTTAACAACCTCTTTTGCGCTTGATCTTGTCCCTAAGAACCTCATTTGCACTTGTTCTTGTGCTTAGGAACCTCATTTGCCCTTGTTTGCGTGCTTAACAACCTCAATTAGCGTTGTTCGTGTGCTGAACAACATCTTTTGTGCTTGATCTTGTGCTTGCAAACCTCACTTGCATTTGTCCTTGTGCTTAGGAATCTTATTTTCCCCTGTTTGCGTGCTAAACAACCTTAATTGGCGTTGTTCGTGTGCATAACAACCTCTTTCGCGTTTGACCTTGTGCTTATGAACATCATTTGCACTTGTTCTTTCGCTTACGAACCTCAATTGCTTTTGTTTGTGTGCTTAACAACCTCAATTAGCGTCGTTCGTGTGCTTAACAACCTCTTTTGCGCTTGATCTTGTGCTTATGACCCTCATTTGCACTTGTTTTTGTGCTTAGGAACCTCATTTGCCCTTGTTTATGTGCTTAACAACATCAATTGGCTTTGTTCGTGTGCTTAACAACCTCTTTTGCACTTGATCATGTGTTGATGTACCTCATTTGCACTTGTTCTTGCGCTTAAGAACCTCATTTGCCCTCGTTCGTGTGCTTAACAACCTGAATTGGCATTGTTCGTGTGCTTAACAACCTCTTTTGCACTTGATCTTGTCCCTAAGAACCTCATTTGCACTTGTTCTTGTGCTTAGGAATCTCATTTGCCCTTGTTTGCGTGCTTAAGAACCTCAATTAGCGTTGTTCGTGTGCTTAACAACCTCTTTTGTGCTTGATCTTGTGCTTATGAACCTCTTTTGCACTTGATCTTGTGCTTATGAACATTATTTGCACTTGTTTATGTGCTTAACAACCTCAATTGGCGTTGTTCGTGTGCTTAACAACCTCTTTTGCGCTTGATCATGTGTTGATGAACCTCATTTGCACTTGTTCTTGCGGTTAAGAACCTCATTTGCCCTCGTTCGTGTGCTTAACAACCTGAATTGGCGTTGTTCGTGTGCTTAACAACCTCTTTTGCGCTTGATCTTGTCCATAAGAACCTCATTTGCACTTGTTCTTGTGCTTAGGAACCTCATTTGCCCTTGTTTGCGTGCTTAACAACCTCAATTAGCGTTGTTCGTGTGCTGAACAACATCTTTTGTGCTTGATCTTGTGCTTGCGAACCTCACTTGCATTTGTTCTTGTGCTTAAGAATCTCATTTGCCCTCGTTCGTGTGCTTAACAACCTAAATTGGCGTTGTTCGTGTGCTTAATAACCTCTTTTGCGCTTGATCTTGTCCTTAAGAACCTCATTTGCACTTGTTCTTCTGCCTAGGAACCTCATTTGCCCTTGTTTATCTGGTTAACAACCTGAATTCGAGTTGTTCGTGTGCTGAACAACATCTTTTGTGCTTGATCTTGTGCTTGCGAACCTCACTTGCATTTGTTCTTGTGCTTAGGAACCTCATTTTCCCTTGTTTGCGTGCTTATCAACCTCAATTAGCGTTGTTCGTGTGCTTAACAACCTCTTTTGTGCTTGATCTTGTGCTTATGAACATCTTTCGCGCTTGACCTTGTGCTTATGAACATCATTTGCACTTGTTCTTCTGCTTAGGAACCTCAATTGCTTTTGTTTGTGTGCTTAACAACCTCAATTAGCGTTGTTCGTGTGCTTAACAACCTCTTTTGCGCTTGATCTTGTGCTTATGACCCTCATTTGCACTTGTTCTTGTGCTTAGGAACCTCATTTGCCCTTGTTTATGTACTTAACAACCTCAATTGGCTTTGTTCGTGTGCTTAACAACCTGTTTTGCACTTGATCATGTGTTGATGAACCTCATTTGCACTTGTTCTTGCGCTTAAGAACCTCATTTGCCCTCGTTCGTGTGCTTAACAACCTGAATTGGCGTTGTTCGTGTGCTTAATAACCTCTTTTGCGCTTTATCTTGTCCCTAAAGACCTCATTTGCACTTGTTCTCGTGCTTAGGAACCTCATTTGCCCTTGTTTGCGTGCTTAACAACCTCAATTAGCGTTGTTCGTGTGCTTAACAACCTCTTTTGTGCTTGATCTTGTGCTTATGAACCTCTTTTGCGCTTGATCTTGTGCTTATGAACCTTATTTGCACTTGTTTATGTGCTTAACAACCCCAATTGGCGTTGTTCGTGTGCTTAACAACCTCTTTTGCGCTTCATCTTGTGCGTATGAACCTCATTTGCACTTGTTCATGTGCCTAGGAACCTCATTTGCCCTTGTTTATCTGCTTAACAACCTCAATTCGAGTTGTTCGTGTGCTGAACAACCTCTTTTGTGCTTGATCTTGTGCTTGCGAACCTCACTTGCATTTGTTCTTGTGCTTAGGAATCTTATTTTCCCTTGTTTGCGTGCTTCACAACCTCAATTCGCGTTGTTCGTGTGCTGAACAACCTCTTTCGCGCTTGACCATGTGCTTATGAACATCATTTGCACTTGTTCTTCTGCTTAGGTACCTCAATTGCAGTTGTTTGTGTGCTTAACAACCTCAAGTAGCGTTGTTCAAGTGCTTAACAACCTCTTTTGCGCTTGATCTTGTGCTTATGACTCTCATTTGCACTTGTTCTTGTGCTTAGGAACCGAATTTGCCCTTGTTTATGTGCTTAACAACCTCAATTGGCGTTGTTCGTGTGCTTAACAACCTCTTTTGCTCTTGATCTTGTCCCTAAGAACCTCATTTGCACTTGTTCTTGTGCTTAGGAACCTCATTTGCCCTTGTTTGCGTGCTTAACAACCTCAATTAGCGTTGTTCGTGTGCTTAACAACCTCTTTTGTGCTTGATCTTGTGCTTATGAACCTCTTTTGCGCTTGATCTTGTGCTTATGAACCTCAATTGCACTTGTTTATGTGCTTAACAACCTCAATTGGCGTTGTTCGTGTGCTTAACAACCTCTTTTGCGCTTGATCTTGTGCGTATGAACCTCATTTGCACTTGTTCTTGTTCTTAGGAACCTCATTTGCCAATGTTTATGTGCTTAACAACCTCAATTGGCGTTGTTTGTGTTCTTAACAACCTCTTTTGCGCTTGATCTTGTGCTTATGACCCTCATTTGCACTTGTTCTTGTGCTTAGGAACCTCATTTGCCCTTGTTTATGTGCTTATCAACCTTAATTGGCTTTGTTCGTGTGCTTAACAACCTCTTTTGCACTTGATCATGTGTTGATGAACCTCATTTGCACTTGTTCTTCTGGTTAAGAACCTCATTTGCCCCCGTTCGTGAGCTTAACAACCTGAATTGGCGTTGTTCGGGTGCTTCACAACCTCTTTTGCGCTTGATCTTGTCCCTAAGAACCTCATTTTCACTTGTTCTTGTGCTTAGGAACCTCATTTGCCCTTGTTTGCGTGCTTGACAACCTCAATTAGCGTTGTTCGTGTACTTAACAGCCTCTTTTGTGCTTGATCTTGTGCTTATGAACCTCTTTTGCGCTTGATCTTGTGCTTATGAACCTCAATTGCACTTGTTTATGTGCTTAACAACCTCAATTGGCGTTGTTCGTGTGCTTAACAACCACTTTTGCGCGTGATCTTGTGCGGATGAACCTCATTTGCACTTGTTCATGTGCTTAGGAACCTCATTTGCCCTTGTTTATCTGCTTAACAACCTCAATTCGAGTTGTTCGTGTGCTGAACAACCTCTTTTGTGCTTGATCTTGTGCTTGCGAACCTCGCTTGCATTTGTTCTTGTGTTTAGGAATCTTATTTTCCCTTGTTTGCGTGCTTAACAACCTCAATTCGCGTTGTTCGTGTGCATAACAACCTCTATCGCGCTTGACCATGTGCTTATGAACCTCATTTGCACTTGTTCTTCTGCTTAGGAACCTCAATTGCTTTTGTTTGTGTGCTTAACAACCTCAAGTAGCGTTGTTCGTGTGCTTAACAACCTCTTTTGCGCTTGATCTTGTGCTTATGACCCTCATTTGCACTTGTTCTTCTGCTTAGGAACCTCAATTGCTTTTGTTTGTGTGCTTAACAACCTCAAGTAGCGTTGTTCGTGTGCTTAACAACCTCTTTTGCGTTTGATCTTGTGCGTATGAACCTCATTTACACTTGTTCTTTTTCTTAGGAACCTCATTTGCCATTCTTTATGTGCTTAATAACCTCAATTGGAGTTGCTCGTGTGCTTAACAACCTCTTTTGCGCTTTATCATGTGCTTAAGAACCTCATTTACACTTGTTCTTGTGCTTAGGAACCTCATTTGCCCTTGTTTATCTGCTTAACAACCTCAATTCGAGTTGTTTGTGTGCTGAACAACCTCTTTTGTGCTTGATCTTGTGCTTGCGAACCTCACTTGCATTTCTTCTTGTGCTTAGGAATCTTATTTTCCCTTGTTTGCGTGCTTAACAACCTCAATTCGCGTTGTTCGTGTGCATAACAACCTCTTTCGTGCTTGACCATGTGCTTATGAACATCATTTGCACTTGTTATTCTACTTAGGAACCTCAATTGCTTTTGTTTGTGTGCTTAACAACCTCAAGTAGCGTTGTTCGTGTGCTTAACAACCTCTTTTGCACTTGATCTTGTGCGTATGACCCTCATTTCCACTTGTTCTTGTGCTTAGGAACCTCATTTGCCCTTGTTTATGTGCTTAACAACCTCAATTGGCTTTGTTCGTGTGCTTAACAACCTCTTTTGCACTTGATCATGTGTTGATGAACCTCATTTGCACTTGTTCTTGTGATTAAGAACCTCATTTGCCTTCGATCATGTGCTTAGCAACCTGAATTGGCGTTGTTCGTGTGCTTAACAACCTCTTTTGCGCTTGATCTTGTCCGTAAGAACCTCATTTGCACTTGTTCTGGTGCTTAGGAACCTCATTTGCCTTTGTTTGCGTGCTTCACAACCTCAATTAGCGTTGTTCGTGTGCTTAACAACCTCTTTTGTGCTTGATCTTGTGCTTATGAACCTCTTTTGCGCTTGGTCTTGTGCTTATGAACCTCATTTGCACTTGTTTATGTGCTTAACAACCTCAATTGGCGTTGTTCGTGTGCTTAACAACCTCTTTTGCGCTTGATCTTGTCCGTAAGAACCTCATTTGCACTTGTTCTGGTGCTTAGGAACCTCATTTGCCTTTGTTTGCGTGCTTAACAACCTCAATTAGCGTTGTTCGTGTGCTTAACAACCTCTTTTGCACTTGATCATGTGTTGATGAACCTCATTTGCACTTGTTCTTGTGCTTAAGAACCTCATTTGCCCTCGTTCGTGTGCTTAACAACCTCAATTGGCGTTGTTCGTGTGCTTAACAACCTCTTTTGCGCTTGATCTTGTCCCTAAGAACCTCATTTGCACTTGTTCTTGTGCTTAGGAACCTCATTTGCCCTTGTTTGCGTGCTTGACAACCTCAATTAGCGTTGTTCGTGTGCTTAACAACCTTTTTTGTGCTTGATCTTGTGCTTATGAACCTCTTTTGCGCTTGATCTTGTGCTTAGGAACCTCATTTGCCCTTATTTATCTACTTAACAACCTCAATAGGAGTTGTTCGTGTGCTGAACAACCTCTTTTGTGCTTGATCTTGTGCTTGCGAACCTCACTTGCATTTGATCTTGTGCTTATGAACCTCATTTGCACTTGTTTATGTGCTTAACAACCTCAATTGGCGTTGTTCGTGTGCTTAACAACCTCTTTTGCGCTTGATCTTGTGCGTATGAACCTAATTTGCACTTGTTCTTGTGCTTAGGTACCTCATTTGCCATTGTTTATGTGCTTAACAACCTCAATTGGCGTTGTTCGTGTGCTTAACAACCTCTTTTGCGCTTCATCCTGTACTTAAGAACCTCATTTGCACTTGTTCTTGTGCTTAGGAACCTCATTTGCCCTTGTTTATCTGCTTAACAACCTAATTCGAGTTGTTCGTGTGCTGAACAACCTCATTTGTGCTTGATCTTGTGCTTGCGAACCTCACTTGCATTTGTTCTTGTGCTTAGGAATCTTATTTTCCCTTGTTTCGCGTGCTTAACAACCTCAATTGGCGTTGTTCGCGTGCATAACAACCTCTTTCGCGCTTGACCTTGTGCTTATGAACAACATTTGCACTTGTTCTTCTGCTTAGGATCCTCAATTGCTTTTGTTTGTGTGCTTAACAATCTCAAGTAGCGTTGTTCGTGTGCTTAACAACCTCTTTTGCGCTTGTTCTTGTGCTTATGACCCTCATTTGCACTTGTTCTTGTGCTTAGGAACCTCATTTGCCCTTGTTTATGTGCTTAACAACTCTATTGGCTTTGTTCGGGTGCTTAACAACCTCTTTTGTGCTTGATCATGTGTTGATGAACCTCATTTGCACTTGTTCTTGTGCTTAAGAACCTCACTTGCCCTCGTTCGTGTGCTTAACAACCTGAATTGGCGTTGTTCGTGTGCTTAACAACCTCTTTTGCGCTTGATCTTGTCCCTAAGAACCTCATTTGCACTTGTTCTTGTGCTTAGGAACCTCATTTTCCTTTGTTTGCGTGCTTAACACCTCAATTAGCGTTGTTCGTGTGCTTCACAACCTTTTTTGTGCTTGATCTTGTGCTTATGACCTCTTTTGCGCTTGATCTTGTGCTTATGAACCTCATTTGCACTTGTTTATGTGCTTAACAACCTCAATTGGCGTTGTTCGTGTGCTTAACAACCTCTTTTGCGCTTGATCTTGTGCGTATGAACCTCATTTGCACTTGTTCTTGTGCTTAGGAACCTCATTTGCCATTGTTTATGTGCTTAACAACCTCAATTGGCGTTGTTCGTGTGCTTAACAACCTCTTTTGCGCTTCATCCTGTACTTAAGAACCTCATTTGCACTTGTTCTTGTGCTTAGGAACCTGAATTGGCGCTGTTTGTGTGCTTAACAACCTCTTTTCTTAACAACCTCTTTTGCGCTTGATCTTGTCCTTAAGAACCTCATTTGCACTTGTTCTTGTGCTTAGGAACCTCATTTGCCCTTGTTTGCGTGCTTGACAACCTCAATTAGCGTTGTTCGTGTGCTTAACAACCTCTTTTGTGCTTGATCTTGTGCTTATGAACCTCTTTTGCGCTTGATCTTGTGCTTAGGAACCTCATTTGCCCTTATTTATCTACTTAACAACCTCAATAGGAGTTGTTCGTGTGCTGAACAACCTCTTTTGTGCTTGATCTTGTGCTTGCGAACCTCACTTGCATTTGATCTTGTGCTTATGAACCTCATTTGCACTTGTTTATGTGCTTAACAACCTCAATTGGCGTTGTTCGTGTGCTTAACAACCTCTTTTGCGCGTGATCTTGTGCGTATGAACCTAATTTGCACTTGTTCTTGTGCTTAGGTACCTCATTTGCCATTGTTTATGTGCTTAACAACCTCAATTGGCGTTGTTCGTGTGCTTAACAACCTCTTTTGCGCTTCATCCCTGTACTTAAGAACCTCATTTGCACTTGTTCTTGTGCTTAGGAACCTCATTTGCCCTTGTTTATCCCGCTTAACAACCTCAATTCGAGTTGTTCGTGTGCTGAACAACCTCTTTTGTGCTTGATCTTGTGCTTGCGAACCTCACTTGCATTTGTTCTTGTGCTTAGGAATCTTATTTTCCCTTGTTTGCATGCTTAACAACCTCAATTGGCGTTGTTCGCGTGCATAACAACCTCTTTCGCGCTTGACCTTGTGCTTATGAACAACATTTGCACTTGTTCTTCTGCTTAGGATCCTCAATTGCTTTTGTTTGTGTGCTTAACAATCTCAAGTAGCGTTGTTCGTGTGCTTAACAACCTCTTTTGCGCTTGTTCTTGTGCTTATGACCCTCATTTGCACTTGTTCTTGTGCTTAGGAACCTCATTTGCCCTTGTTTATGTGCTTAACAACTCTATTGGCTTTGTTCGGGTGCTTAACAACCTCTTTTGTGCTTGATCATGTGTTGATGAACCTCATTTGCACTTGTTCTTGTGCTTAAGAACCTCACTTGCCCTCGTTCGTGTGCTTAACAACCTGAATTGGCGTTGTTCGTGTGCTTAACAACCTCTTTTGCGCTTGATCTTGTCCCTAAGAACCTCATTTGCACTTGTTCTTGTGCTTAGGAACCTCATTTTCCTTTGTTTGCGTGCTTAACACCTCAATTAGCGTTGTTCGTGTGCTTCACAACCTTTTTTGTGCTTGATCTTGTGCTTATGACCTCTTTTGCGCTTGATCTTGTGCTTATGAACCTCATTTGCACTTGTTTATGTGCTTAACAACCTCAATTGGCGTTGTTCGTGTGCTTAACAACCTCTTTTGCGCTTGATCTTGTGCGTATGAACCTCATTTGCACTTGTTCTTGTGCTTAGGAACCTCATTTGCCATTGTTTATGTGCTTAACAACGTCAATTGGCGTTGTTCGTGTGCTTAACAACCTCTTTTGCGCTTCATCCTGTACTTAAGAACCTCATTTGCACTTGTTCTTGTGCTTAGGAACCTCATTTGCCCTTGTTTATCTGCTTAACAACCTAATTCGAGTTGTTCGTGTGCTGAACAACCTCTTTTGTGCTTGATCTTGTGCTTGCGAACCTCACTTGCATTTGTTCTTGTGCTTAGGAATCTTATTTTCCCTTGTTTGCATGCTTAACAACCTCAATTGGCGTTGTTCGCGTGCATAACAACCTCTTTCGCGCTTGACCTTGTGCTTATGAACATCATTTGCACTTGTTCTTCTGCTTAGGAACCTCAATTGCTTTTGTTTGTGTGCTTAACGACCTCAAGGAGCGTTGTTCGTGTGCTTAACAACCTCTTTTGCGCTCGATCCTGTGGTTATGAACCTCATTAGCACTTGTTCTTATGCCTAGGAACCTCATTTAACCTTGTTTGTGTGCTTAACGACCTCAATTAGCGTTGTTCGTATGCTGAACAACCTCTTCTGCTCTTGATCTTGTGCGTATGAACCTCATTTGCACTTGTTCTTGTGCTTAGAAACCTCATTTGCCCTTGTTTCTGTGCTTAAGAACCTCAAATGGCGTTGTTCGTGTGCTTAACAACCTCTTTTGCGCTTGATCTTGTCCCTAAGAACCTCATTTGCACTTGTTCTTGTGCTTAGGAACCTCATTTGCCCTTGTTTGCGAGGTTAACAACCTCAATTAGCGTTGTTCGTGTGCTTAACAACCTCTTTTGTGATTGATATTGTGCTTACGAACCTCTTTTGCGCTTGATCTTGTGCTTATGAACCTCATTTGCACTTGTTTATGTGCTTAACAACCTCAATTGTCATTTTTCGTGTGCTTAACAACCTCTTTTGCGCTTGATCTTATGCGTATGAACCTCATTTGCACTTGTTCTTGTGCTTAGGAACCTCAGTTGCCCTTGTTTATCTGCTTAACAACCTCAATTCGAGTTGTTCGTGTGCTGAACAACCTCATTTGTGCTTGAACTTGTGCTTGCGAACCTCACTTGCTTTTGTTCTTGTGCTTAGGAATCTTATTTTCCCTTGTTTGCGTGCTAAACAACCTCAATTGGCGTTGTTCGTGTGCATAACAACCTCTTTCGCGCTTGACCTTGTGCTTATGAACATCATTTGCACTTGTTCTTCTGCTTAGGAACCTCAATTGCTTTTGTTTGTGTGCTTAACAACCTCAAGTAGCGTTGTTCGTGTGCTTAACAACCACTTTTGCGCTTGATCTTGTGCTTATGACCCTCATTTGCACTTGTTCTTGTGCTTAGGAACCTCATTTGCCCTTGTTTATGTGCTTAACAACCTCACTTGGCTTTGTTCGTGTGCTTAACAACCTCTTTTGCACTAGATCATGTGTTGATGAACCTCATTTGCACTTGTTCTTGTGCTTAAGAACCTCATTTGCCCTCGTTCGTGTGCTTAACAACCTGAATTGGCGTTGTTCGTGTGCTTAACAACCTCTTTTGCGCTTGATCTTGTCCCTAAGAACCTCATTTGCACTTGTTCTTGTGCTTAGGAACCTCATTTGCCCTTGTTTGCGTGCTTAACAACCTCAATTAGCGTTGCTCGTGTGCTTAACAACCTCTTTTGTGCTTGATCTTGTGCTTATGAACCTCTTTTGCGCTTGATCTTGTGCTTATGAACCTCATTTGCACTTGTTTATGTGCTTAACAACCTCAATTGGCGTTGTTCGTGTGCTTAACAACCTCTTTTGCGCTTGATCTTGTGCGTATGAACCTCATTTGCACTTGTTCTTGTTCTTAGGAACCTCATTTGCCAATGTTTATGTGCTTAACAACCTCAATTGGCGTTGTTCGTGTGCTTAACAACCTCTTTTGTGCTTGATCTTGTGCTTATGAACCTCTTTTGCGCTTGATCTTGTGCTTATGAACCTCATTTGCACTTGTTTATGTGCTTAACAACCTCAATTGGCGTTGTTCGTGTGCTTAACAACCTCTTTTGCGCTTGATCTTGTGCGTATGAACCTCATTTGCACTTGTTCTTGTGCTTAGAAACCTCATTTGCCCTTGTTTCTGTGCTTAAGAACCTCAAATGGCGTTGTTCGTGTGCTTAACAACCTCTTTTGCGCTTGATCTTGTCCCTAAGAACCTCATTTGCACTTGTTCTTGTGCTTAGGAACCTCATTTGCCCTTGTTTGCGTGGTTAACAACCTCAATTAGCGTTGTTCGTGTGCTTAACAACCTCTTTTGTGATTGATATTGTGCTTACGAACCTCTTTTGCGCTTGATCTTGTGCTTATGAACCTCATTTGCACTTGTTTATGTGCTTAACAACCTCAATTGTCATTTTTCGTGTGCTTAACAACCTCTTTTGCGCTTGATCTTATGCGTATGAACCTCATTTGCACTTGTTCTTGTGCTTAGGAACCTCAGTTGCCCTTGTTTATCTGCTTAACAACCTCAATTCGAGTTGTTCGTGTGCTGAACAACCTCTTTTGTGCTTGATCTTGTGCTTGCGAACCTCACTTGCATTTCTTCTTGTGCTTAGGAATCTTATTTTCCCTTGTTTGCATGCTTAACAACCTCAATTGGCGTTGTTCGTGTGCATCAACCTCTTCCGCGCTTGACCTTGTGCTTATGAACAACATTTGCACTTGTTCTTCTGCTTAGGATCCTCAATTGCTTTTGTTTGTGTGCTTAACAATCTCAAGTAGCGTTGTTCGTGTGCTTAACAACCTCTTTTGCGCTTGTTCTTGTGCTTATGACCCTCATTTGCACTTGTTCTTGTGCTTAGGAACCTCATTTGCCCTTGTTTATGTGCTTAACAACTCTATTGGCTTTGTTCGGGTGCTTAACAACCTCTTTTGTGCTTGATCATGTGTTGATGAACCTCATTTGCACTTGTTCTTGGGCTTAAGAACCTCATTTGCCCTCGTTCGTGTGCTTAACAACCTGAATTGGCGTTGTTCGTGTGCTTAACAACCTCTTTTGTGCTTGATCTTGTCCCTAAGAACCTCATTTGCACTTTTTCTTCTGCTTAGGAACCTCATTTGCCATTGTTTATGTGCTTAACAACATCAATTGGCGTTGTTCGTGTGCTTAACAACCTCTTTTGCGCTTCATCCTGTACTTAAGAACCTCATTTGCACTTGTTCTTGTGCTTAGGAACCTCATTTGCCCTTGTTTATCTGCTTAACAACCTAATTCGAGTTGTTCGTGTGCTTAACAACCTCTTTTGTGCTTGATCTTGTGCTTGCGAACCTCACTTGCATTTGTTCTTGTGCTTAGGAATCTTATTTTCCCTTGTTTGCATGCTTAACAACCTCAATTGGCGTTGTTCGCGTGCATAACAACCTCTTTCGCGCTTGACCTTGTGCTTATGAACATCATTTGCACTTGTTCTTCTGCTTAGGAACCTCAATTGCTTTTGTTTGTGTGCTTAACAACCTCAAGTAGCGTTGTTCGTGTGCTTAACAACCTCTTTTGCGCTTGGTCTTGTGCTTATGACCCTCATTTGGACTTGTTCTTGTGCTTAGGAACCTCATTTGCCCTTGTTTATGTGCTTAACAACCTCAATTGGCTTTGTTCGTGTGCTTAACAACCTGTTTTGCACTTGATCATGTGTTGATGAACCTCATTTGCACTTGTTCTTGTGCTAAAGAACCTCATTTGCCCTCGTTCGTGTGCTTAACAACCTGAATTGGCATTGTTCGCGGGCTTAACAACCTCTTTTGCGCTTGATCTTATGGTTACGAACGGCATTTGCACTTGTTCTTGTACTTTGGAACCTCATTTTTCCTTGTTTGGGTGCTTAACAACCTCAATTGGTGTTGTTCGTGTGGTTAACAACCTCTTTTGCGCTCGATCCTGTGGTTATGAACCTCATTAGCACTTGTTCTTATGCCTAGGAACCTCATTTAACCTTGTTTGTGTGCTTAACGACCTCAATTAGCGTTGTTCGTGTGCTGAACAACCTCTTCTGCTCTTGATCTTGTGCGTATGAACCTCATTTGCACTTGTTCTTGTGCTTAGAAACCTCATTTGCCCTTGTTTCTGTGCTTAAGAACCTCAAATGGCGTTGTTCGTGTGCTTAACAACCACTTTTGCGCTTGATCTTGTCCCTAAGAACCTCATTTGCACTTGTTCTTGTGCTTAGGAACCTCATTTGCCCTTGTTTGCGTGGTTAACAACCTCAATTAGCGTTGTTCGTGTGCTTAACAACCTCTTTTGTGATTGATCTTGTGCTTACGAACCTCTTTTGCGCTTGATCTTATGGTTACGAACGGCATTTGCACTTGTTCTTGTACTTTGGAACCTCATTTTTCCTTGTTTGGGTGCTTAACAACCTCAATTGGTGTTGTTCGTGTGGTTAACAACCTCTTTTGCGCTCGATCCTGTGGTTATGAACCTCATTAGCACTTGTTCTTATGCCTAGGAACCTCATTTAACCTTGTTTATGTGCTTAACAACCTCAATTGTCATTGTTCGTGTGCTTAACAACCTCTTTTGCGCTTGATCTTATGCGTATGAACCTCATTTGCACTTGTTCTTGTGCTTAGGAACCTCATTTGCCCTTGTTTATCTGCTTAACAACCTCAATTCGAGTTGTTCGTGTGCTGAACAACCTCTTTTGTGCTTGATCTTGTGCTTGCGAACCTCACTTGCATTTGTTCTTGTTCTTAGGAATCTTATTTTCCCTTGTTTGCGTGCTTTACAACCTCAATTGGCGTTGTTCGTGTGCATAACATCCTCTTTCGCGCTTGACGTTGTGCTTATGAACATCATTTACACTTGTTCTTCTGCTTAGGAACCTCAATTGATTTTGTTTGTGTGCTTAACAACCTCAAGTAGCGTTGTTCGTGTGCTTAACAACCTCTTTTGCGCTTGATCTTGTGCTTATGACCCTCATTTGCACTTGTTCTTGTGCTTAGGAACCTCATTTGCCCTTGTTTATGTGCTTAACAACCTCAATTGGCTTTGTTCGTGTGCTTAACAACCTCTTTTGCACTAGATCATGTGTTGATGAACCTCATTTGCACTTGTTCTTGTGCTTAAGAACCTCATTTGCCCTCGTTCGTGTGCTTAACAACCTGAATTGGCGTTGTTCGTGTTCTTAACAACCTCTTTTGCGCTTGATCTTGTCCCTAAGAACCTCATTTGCACTTGTTCTTGTGCTTAGGAACCTCATTTGCCCTTGTTTGCGTGCTTAACAACCTCAATTAGCGTTGCACGTGTGCTTAGCAACCTCTTTTGTGCTTGATCTTGTGCTTATGAACCTCTTTTGCGCTTGATCTTCTGCTTATGAACCTCATTTGCACTTGTTTATGTGCTTAACAACCTCAATTGGCGTTGTTCGTGTGCTTAACAACCTCTTTTGCGCTTGATCTTGTGCGTATGAACCTCATTTGCACTTGTTCTTGTGCTTAGGAACCTCATTTGCCATTGTTTATGTGCTTAACAACCTCAATTGGCGTTGTTCGTGGGTTTAACAACCTCTTTTGCACTTTATCTTGTGCTTAAGAACCTCATTTGCACTTGTACTTGTGCTTAGGAACCTCATTTCCCTTGTTTATCCGCTTAACAACCTCAATTCGAGTTGTTCGTGTGCTGAACAACCTCTTTTGTGCTTGATCTTGTGCTTGCGAACCTCACTTGCATTTGTTCTTGTGCTTAGGAATCTTATTTTCCCTTGTTTGCATGCTTAACAACCTCAATTGGCGTTGTTCGTGTGCATCAACCTCTTTCGCGCTTGACCTTCTGCTTATGAACAACATTTGCACTTGTTCTTCTGCTTAGGATCCTCAATTGCTTTTGTTTGTGTGCCTAACAATCTCAAGTAGCGTTGTTCGTGTGCTTAACAACCTCTTTTGCGCTTGTTCTTGTGCTTATGACCCTCATTTGCACTTGTTCTTGTGCTTAGGAAACTCATTTGCCCTTGTTTATGTCCTTAACAACTCTATTGGCTTTGTTCGGGTGCTTAACAACCTCTTTTGTGCTTGATCATGTGTTGATGAACCTCATTTGCACTTGTTCTTGTGCTTAAGAACCTCATTTACCCTCGTTCGTGTGCTTAACAACCTGAATTGGCGTTGTTCGTGTGCTTAACAACCTCTTTTGCGCTTGATCTTGTCCTTAAGAACCTCATTTGCACTTGTTCTTGTGCTTAGGAACCTCATTTTCCTTTGTTTGCGTGCTTAACACCTCAATTAGCGTTGTTCGTGTGCTTAACAACCTTTTTTGTGCTTGATCTTGTGCTTATGAACCTCTTTTGCGCTTGATCTTGTGCTTATGAACCTCATTTGCACTTGTTTATGTGCTTAACAACCTCAATTGGCGTTGTTCGTGTGCTTAACAACCTCTTTTGCGCTTGATCTTGTGCGTATGAACCTCATTTGCACTTGTTCTTGTGCTTAGGAACCTCATTTGCCATTGTTTATGTGCTTAACAACCTCAATTGGCGTTGTTCGTGTGCTTAACAACCTCTTTTGCGCTTCATCCTGTACTTAAGAACCTCATTTGCACTTGTTCTCTTGCTTAGGAACCTCATTTGCCCTTGTTTATCTGCTTAACAACCTCAATTCGAGTTGTTCGTGTGCTGAACAACCTCTTTTGTGCTTGATCTTGTGCTTGCGAACCTCACTTGCATTTGTTCTTGTGCTTAGGAATCTTATTTTCCCTTGTTTGCATCCTTAACAACCTCAATTGGCGTTGTTCGTGTGCATAACAACCTCTTTCGCGCTTGACCTTGTGCTTATGAACATCATTTGCACTTGTTCTTCTGCTTAGGAACCTCAATTGCTTTTGTTTGTGTGCTTAACAACCTCAAGTAGCGTTGTTCGTGTGCTTAACAACCTCTTTTGCGCTTGGTCTTGTGCTTATGACCCTCATTTTTACTTGTTCTTGTGCTTAGGAACCTCATTTGCCCTTGTTTATGTGCTTAACAACCTCAATTGGCTTTGTTCGTGTGCTTAACAACCTCTTTTGCACTTGATCATGTGTTGATGAACCTCATTTGCACTTGTTCTTGTGCTTAAGAACCTTATTTGCCCTCGTTCGTGTGCTTAACAACCTGAATTGGCATTGTTCGCGGGCTTAACAACCTCTTTTGCGCTTGATCTTGTGCTTACGAACGGCATTTGCACTTGTTCTTGCACTTGTTCTTGTTCTTGCACTTGCTTGTGTGCTTAACGACCTCAATTAGCGTTGTTCGTGTGCTGAACAACCTCTTCTGCTCTTGATCTTGTGCGTATGAACCTCATTTGCACTTGTTCTTGTGCTTAGAAACCTCATTTGCCCTTGTTTCTGTGCTTAATAACCTCAAATGGCGTTGTTCGTGTGCTTAACAACCTCTTTTGCGCTTGATCTTGTCCCTAAGAACCTCATCTGCACTTGTTCTTGTGCTTAGGAACCTCATTTGCCCTTGTTTGCGTGCTTAACAACCTCAATTAGCGTTGTTCGTGTGCTTAACAACCTCTTTTGCGCTTGATCTTGTGCTTATGAACCTCTTTTGCGCTTGATCTTGAGCTTATGAACCTCATTTGCACTTGTTTATGTGCTTAACAATCTCAATTGGCGTTGTTCGTGTGCTTAACAACCTCTTTTGCGCTTTATCTTGTGCGTATGAACCTCATTTGCACTTGTTCTTGTGCATAGGAACCTCATTTCCACTTGTTTATGTGCTTAACAACCTCAATTGGCGTTGTTCGTGTGCTTAACAACCTCTTTTGCGCTTGATCTTGTGCGTATGAACCTCATTTGCACTTATTCTTGTGCTTAGGAATCTCATTTGCCATTGTTTATGTGCTTAACAACCTCAATTGGCGTTGTTCGTGTGCTTAACAACCTCATTTGCGCTTTATCTTGTGCTTAAGAACCTCATTTGCACTTGTTCTTGTGCTTAGGAACCTCATTTGCCCTTGTTTATCTGCTTAACAACCTCAATTCGAGGTGTTCGTGTGCTGAACAACCTCTTTTGTGCTTGATCTTGTGCTTGCGAACCACACTTGCATTTGTTCTTGTGCTTAGGAATCTTATTTTCCCTTGTTTGCGTGCTTAACAAGCTCAATTGGCGTTGTTCGTGTGCATAACAACCTCTTTCGCGCTTGACCTTGTGCTTATGAACATCATTTGCACTTGTTCTTCTTCTTAGGAACCTCAATTGCTTTTGTTTGTGTGCTTAACAACCTCAAGTAGCGTTGTTCGTATGCTTAACAACCTCTTTTCCGCTTGACCTTGTGCTTATGACGTTCATTTGCACTTGTTCTTGTGCTTAGGAACCTCATTTTCCTTTGTTTATGTGCTTAACAACCTCAATTGGCTTTGTTCGTGTGCTTAACAACCCCTTTTGCAGTTGATCATGTGTTGATGAACCTCATTTGCACTTGTTCTTGTACTTTGGAACCTCATTTTTCCTTCTTTGCGTGCTTAACAACCTCAATTGGTGTTGTTCGTGTGCTTAACAACCTCTTTTGCGCTCAATCCTGTGCTTATGAAGCACATTAGCACTTGTTCTTATGCCTAGGAACCTCATTTACCCTTGTTTGTGTGCTTAACGACCTCAATTAGCGTTGTTCGTGTGCTGAACAACCTCTTCTGCGCTTGATCTTGTGTGTATGAACCTAATTTGCACTTGTTCTTGTGCTTAGAAACCTCATTTGCCCTTGTTTATGTGCTTAACAACCTCAATTGGCATTGTTCGTGTGCTTAACAACCTCTTGTGCGCTTGATCTTATCCCTAACAACCTCAGTTGCACTTGTTCTTGTGCTTAGGAACCTCATTTGCCCTTTTTGGCGTGCTTAACAACCTCAATTCGCGTTGTTCGTGTGCTTAACATCCTCTTTTGCGCTTGACCTTGTGCTTATGAACCTCTTTTGTACTTGATCTTGTGCTTATGAACCTCATTTGCACTTGTTTATGTGCTTAACAACCTCTTTTGCACTTGATCTTGTGCTTATGAACCTCATTTGCACTTGTTTATGTGCTTAACAACCTCAATTGGCGTTGTTCGTGTGCTTAACAACCTCTTTTGCGCTTGATCTTGTGCGTATGGACCTCATTTGCACTTGTTCTTGTGCTTAGGAACTTCAATTGCCATTGTTTATGTGCTTAACAACGTCAATTGGTTTTGTTCGTGTGCTTAACAACTTCTTTTGCTGTTGATCTTGTGCCTAAGAATCTCATTTTCACTTGTTCTTGTGCTTAGAAACCTCATTTGCCATTCTTTGCGTGCTTAACAACCTCAATTAGCGTTGTTCGTGTGCTTAACTACCTCAATTGGCGTTGTTCGTGTGCTTAACAACCTCTTAAGAACCTCATTTGGACTTATTCTTGTGCTTAGGAACCTCATTTGTCCTTGTTCGTGTGCTTGACAACCTCAATTCGCATTGTCCACGTGCTTAACAGCCTCTTTTCTGATTGATCTTGTGCTTATGAACCTCATTTGCACTTGTTCTTGTACTTAGGAACCTAATTTAATCTTGTTTGCGTGCTTAACAACCTCAATTGGCGTTGTTCGTATGTTTAACAACATCTTTGAGCATGATCTTGTGCTTATGAACCACTTAGCACTTGTTCTTACGCTTAGGAACCTCATTTGCCGTTGTTCGTGTGCTTAACAACCTCAATTGGCCTTGTTCGTGTGCTTAACAACCTCTTTTGCGCTTGATCTTGTGCTTGTGAACCTCATTTGCACTTGTTCTTGTGCTGAGGAACCTCTTTTGCCCTTGTTTATGTGCTTAACAACCTCAATTTATGTTGTTCGTGTGCTTAACAACCTCTTTTGTGCTTTATCTTTATCTTAAGGTCCTCATTTGCACTTGTTCTTGCGCTTCGGAACCTCAATTGGCATTGTTCGTGTGCTTAACAACCTCAATTAGCGTTGTTCTTATCCTTAACAACCTCTTTTGCGCTTGATCTTCAGCTTAAGAACGTCATTTGCACTTGTTCATGTGCTTAGAAACCTCAATTGGCGTTGTTCGTATGCTTAACAACCTCTTTTCCAGATGATCTTGTGCTTATGAACCTCATTTGCACTTGCTTTTGTGCTTAGGAACCTCATTTGCCCTTGTTTGTGTGCTTAACAACTTCAATTGGCATTGTTCGTGTGCTTAACAACCTCTTTTGCACATGATCATGTGTTGATGAACCTCATTTGCACTTGTTCTTGTGCTTAAGAACCTCATTTGCCCTCGTTCGTGTGCTTAACAACCTGAATTGGCATTGTTCGCGTTCTTAACAACCTCTTTTGCGCTTTATCTTGTGCTTATGAACCGCATTTGCACTTGTTCTTGTACTTTGGAACCTCATTTTTCCTTGTTTGCATGCTTAACAACCTCAATTGGTGTTGTTCGTGTGCTTAACAACCTCTTTTGCGCTCGATCCTGTGCTTATGAACCTCATTAGCACTTGTTCTTATGCCTAGGAACCTCATTTAACCTTGTTTGTGTGCTTAACAACCTCAATTCGCGTTGTTCGTGTGCTGAACAACCTCTTCTGCGCTTGATCTTGTGCGTATGAATCTCATTTGCACTTGTTCTTGTGCTTAGAATCCTCATTTGCCCTTGTTTATGTGCTTAACAACCTCAATTGGCGTTGTTCGTGTGCTTAACAACCTCTTTTGCGCTTGATCTTGTCCCTAAGAACCTCATTTGCACTTGTTCTTGTGCTTAGGAACCTCATTTACCCTTGTTTGCGTGCTTAACAACCTCAATTACCGTCGTTCGTGAGCTTAACAACCTCTTTTGTGCTTGATCTTGGTCTTATGAACCTCTTTTGCGCTTGATCTTGTGCTTATGAACCTCATTTGCACTTGTTTATGTGCTTAACAACCTCAATTGGCGTTGTTCGTGTGCTTAACAACCTCTTTTCCGCTTGATCTTGTGCTTATCAACCTCTTTTGCGCTTGATCTTGTGCTTAGGAACCTCATTCGCTCTTGTTTGCGTGCTTAACAACCTCAATTAGCGTTGTTCGTGTGCTTAACAACCTCTTTTGCGCTTGATCTTGTGCTTATGAACCTCATTTGCACTTGTTCTTGTGCTTTGGAACCTCAATAGGCGTTGTTCGTGTGCTTAACAACCTCTTTTGCGCTTGATCTTGTCCCTAAGAACCTCATTTGCACTTGTTCTTGTGCTTAGGAACCTCATGTGCCCTTGTTTGCGTGCTTAACAACCTCAATTAGCGTTGTTCGTGTGCTTAACAACCTCTTTTGCGCTTGATCTTGTGCTTATGAACCTCTTTTGCGCTTGATCTTGTGCTTATGAACCTCATTTGCACTTGTTTATGTGCTTAACAACATCAATTGGCGTTGTTCGTGTGCTTAACAACCTCTTTTGCGCTTGATCTTGTGCGTATGAACCTCATTTGCACTTGTTCTTGTTCTTAGGAACCTCATTTGCCATTGTTTATGTGCTTAACAACCTCAATTGGCGTTGTTCGTGTGCTTAACAACCTCTTTTGCGCTTTATCGTGTGCTTAAGAACCTCATTTGCACTTGTTCTTGTACTTAGGAACCTCATTTGCCCTTGTTTATCTGCTTAACAACCTCAATTCGAGGTGTTCGTGTGCTGAACAACCTCTTTTGTGCTTGATCTTGTGCTTGCGAACCTCACTTGCATTTGTTCTTGTGCTTAGGAATCTTATTTTGCCTTGTTTGTGTGCTTAACAAGCTCAATTGGCGTTGTTCGTGTGCATAACAACCTCTTTCGCGCTTGACCTTGTGCTTATGAACATCATTTGCACTTGTTCTTCTGCTGAGGAACCTCAATTGCTTTTGTTTGTGTGCTTAACAACCTCAAGTAGCCTTGTTCGTGTGCTTAACAACCTCTTTTGCGCTTGACCTTGTGCTTATGACCTTCATTTGCACTTGTTCTTGTGCTTACGAACCTCATTTGCCCTTGTTTATGTGCTTAACAACCTCAATTGGCTTTGTTCGTGTGCTTAACAACCTCTTTTGCACTTGATCATGTGTTGATGAACCTCATTTGCACTTGTTCTTGTGCTTAAGAACCTCATTTGCCCTCATTCGTGTGCTTAACAACCTGAATTGGCATTGTTCGCGTTCTTAAGAACCTCTTTTGTGCTTGATCTTGTGCTTATGAACCGCATTTGCACTTGTTCTTGTACTTTGGAACCTCATTTTTCCTTGTTTGCGTGCTTAACAACCTCAATTGGTGTTGTTCGTGTGCTTAACAACCTCTTTTGCGCTCAATCCTGTGCTTATGAACCACATTAGCACTTGTTCTTATGCCTAGGAACCTCATTTACCCTTGTTTGTGTGCTTAATGACCTCAATTAGCGTTGTTCGTGTGCTGAACCAGCTCTTCTGCGCTTGATCTTGTGCGTATGAACCTCATTTGCACTTGTTCTTGTGCTTAGAAACCTCATTTGCCCTTGTTTATGTGCTTAACAACCTCAATTGGCGTTGTTCGTGTGCTTAACAACCTCTTTTGCGCTTGATCTTATCCCTAAGAACCTCAGTTGCACTTGTTCTTGTGCTTAGGAACCTCATTTGCCCTTTTTTGCGTGCTTAACAACCTCAATTAGCGTTGTTCGTGTGCTTAACATCTTCTTTTGCGCTTGACCTTGTGCTTATGAACCTCTTTTACGCTTGATCTTGTGCTTATGAACCTCATTTGCACTTGTTTATGTGCTTAACAACTTCAATTGGCATTGTTCGTGTGCTTAACAACCTCTTTTGCGCTTGATCCTGTGTGTATGGACTTCATTTGCACTTGTTCTTGTGGTTAGGAACTTCAATTGCCATTGTTTATGTGCTTAACAACCTCAATTGGTTTTGTTCGTGTGCTTAACAACCTCTTTTGCTGTTGATCTTGTGCCTAAGAATCTCATTTGCACTTGTTCTTGTGCTTAGAAACCTCATTTGCCATTCTTTGCGTGCTTAACAACCTCAATTAGCATTGTTCGTGTGCTTAACTACCTCAATTGGCGTTGTTCGTGTGCTTAACAACCTCTTAAGAACCTCATTTGGACTTATTCTTGTGTATACGAACCTCATTTGTCGTTGTTCGTGTGCTTGACAACCTGAATTCGCATTGTCCTCGTGCTTAACAACCTCTTTTCTGATTGATCTTGTGCTTATGAACTTGATTTGCACTTGTTCTTGTACTTAGGAACCTAATTTACTCTTGTTTGCGTGCTTAACAACCTCAATTGGCGTTGTTCGTATGTTTAACAACATCTTTGAGCATGATCTTGTGCTTATGAACCTCTTAGCACTTGTTCTTACGCTTAGGAACCTCATTTGCCGTTGTTCGTGTGCTTAACAACCTCAATTGGCCTTGTTCGTGTGCTTAACAACCTCTTTTGTGCTTGATCTTGTGCTTGTGAACCTCATTTGCACTTGTTCTTGTGCTGAGGAACCTCTTTTGCCCTTGTTTATGTGCTTAACAACCTCAATTTATGTTGTTCGTGTGCTTAACAACCTCTTTTGTGCTTTATCTTGTGCTTAAGATCCTCATTTGCACTTGTTCTTGTGCTTCGGAACCTCAATTGGCATTGTTCGTGTGCTTAACAACCTCAATTAGCGTTGTTCGTATCCTTAACAACCTCTTTTGCGCTTGATCTTCAGCTTAAGAACGTCATTTGCACTTGTTCATGTGCTTAGAAACCTCAATTGGCGTTGTTCGTATGCTTAACAACTTCTTTTCCAGATAATCTTGTGCTTATGAACCTCATTTGCACTTGCCTTTTTGCTTAGGAACCTCATTTGCCCTTGTTTGTGTGCTTAACAACTTCAATTGGCATTGTTCGTGTGCTTAACAACCTCTTTTGCACTTGATCCTGTGTTGATGAACCTCATTTGCCCTTGTTCTTGTGCTTAAGAACCTCATTTGCCCTCGTTCGTGTGCTTAACAACCTGAATTGGCATTGTTCGCGTGCTTAACAACCTCTTTTGCGCTTGATCTTGTGCTTATGAACCGCATTTGCACTTGTTCTTATACTTTGGAACCTCATTTTTCCTTGTTTGCGTGCTTAAGAGCCTCAATTGGTGTTGTTCGTGTGCTTAACAACCTCTTTTGCGCTCGATCCTGTGCTTATGAACGTCATTAGCACTTGTTCTTATGCCTAGGAACCTCATTTACCCTTGTTTCTGTGCTTAACAACCTCAATTAGCATTGTTCGTGTGCTTAACAACCTCTTTTGCACTTGATGTTGTGCTTGTGAACCTCATTTGCACTTGTTCTTGTGCTGAGGAACCTCTTTTGCCCTTGTTTATGTGCTTAACAACCTCAATTTATGTTGTTCGTGTGCTTAACAACCTCTTTTGCACTTTATCTTGTGCTTAAGATCCTCATTTGCACTTGTTCTTGTGCTTAGGAAACTCAATTGGCAATGTTCGTGTGCTTAACAACCTCAATTAGCGTTGTTCGTATCCTTAACAACCTCTTTTGCGCTTGATCTTCAGCTTAAGAACGTCATTTGCACTTGTGCATGTGCTTAACAACCTGTTTTGCAAATGATCTTGTGCTTATGAACCTCATTTGCACTTGCTTTTGTGCTTAGGAACCTCATTTGCCCTTGATTGTGTGCTTAACAACTTCAATTGGCATTGTTCGCGTGCTTAACAACCTCTTTTGCGCTTGATCTTGTGCTTATGAACCGCATTTGCACTTGTTCTTATACTTTGGAACCTCATTCTTCCTTGTTTGCGTGATTAACAACCTCAATTGGTGTTGTTCGTGGGCTTAACAACCTCTTTTGTTCTCAATCCTGTGCTTATGAACCTCATTAGCACTTGTTCTTATGCCTAGGAACCTTATTTACCCTTCTTTGTGTGCTTAACAACCTCAATTAGCGTTGTTCGTGTCCTTAACAACCTCTTTTGCGCTTGATCTTATCCCTAAGAACCTCAGTTGCACTTGTTGTTGTGCTTAGGAACCTCATTTGCCCTTATTTGCGTGCTTAACAACCTCAATTAGCGTTGTTCGTGTGCTTAACAACCTCTTTTGCGCTTGACCTTGTGCTTATGAACCTCATTTGCACTTGTTTATGTGCTTAACAACCTCAATTGGCGTTGTTCGTGTGCTTAACAACCTCTTTTGCGCTTGATCTTGTGCGTATGGACCTCATTTGCTCTTGTTCTTGTGCTTAGGAACTTCAATTGCCATTGTTTATGTGCTTAACAACCTCAATTGGTTTTGTTCGTGTGCTTAACAACATGTTTTGCGCTTGATCTTGTGCGTATGAACCTCATTTGCACTTGTTCTTGTGCTTAGAAACCTCATTTGCCTATGTTTATGTTCTTAACAACCTCAATTGGCGATGTTCGTGTGCTTAACAACCTCTTTTGCGCTTGATCTTATCCCTAAGAACCTCAGTTGCACTTGTTGTTGTGCTTAGGAACCTCATTTGCCCTTATTTGCGTGCTTAACAACCTCAATTAGCGTTGTTCGTGTGCTTAACAACCTCTTTTGCGCTTGACCTTGTGCTTATGAACCTCATTTGCACTTGTTTATGTGCTTAACAACCTCAATTGGCGTTGTTCGTGTGCTTAACAACCTCTTTTGCGCTTGATCTTGTGCGTATGGACCTCATTTGCACTTGTTCTTGTGCTTAGGAACTTCAATTGCCATTGTTTATGTGCTTAACAACCTCAATTGGTTTTGTTCGTGTGCTTAACAACATCTTTTGCTCTTGATCTTGTGCCTAAGAATCTCATTTGCACTTGTTCTTGTGCTTAGGAACCTCATTTACCATTCTTTGCGTGCTTAACAACCTCAATTAGCGTTGTTCGTGTGCTTAACAACCTCAATTGGCGTTGTTCGTGTGCTTAACAACATCTTAAGAACCTCATTTGCACTTATTCTTGTGCTTAGGAACCTCATTTGTCCTTGGTCGTGTGCTTGACAACCTCAATTCGCATTGTCCGCGTGCTTAACAACCTCTTTTTTGATTGATCTTGTGCTTATGAACCTCATTTGCACTTGTTCTTGTACTTAGGAACATAATTTACTCTTGTTTGCGTGCTTAACAACCTCAATTGGCGTTGTTCGTATGTTTAAGAACATCTTTGAGCATGATCTTGTGCTTATGAACCTCTTAGCACTTGTTCTTACGCTTAGGAACCTCATTTGCCGTTGTTCGTGTGCTTAACAACCTCAATTGGCCTTGTTCGTGTGCTTAACAACCTCTTTTGTGCTTGATCTTGTGCTTGTGAACCTCATTTGCACTTGTTCTTGTGCTGAGGAACCTCTTTAGCCCTTGTTTATGTGCTTCACAACCTCAATTTACGTTGTTCATGTGCTTAAGAACCTCTTTTGTGCTTTATCTTGTACTTAAGATCCTCATTTGCACTTGTTCTTGTGCTTTGGAACCTCAACTGGCATTGTTCGTGTGCTTAATAACCTCAATTAGCGTTGGTCGTATCCTTAACAACCTCTTTTGCGCTTGATCTTCAGCTTAAGAACGTCATTTGCACTTGTTCCTGTGCTTAGAAACCTCAAATGACGTTGTTCGTATGCTTAACAACCTCTTTTGCAGATGATCTTGTGCTTATGAACCTCATTTCCACTTGCTTTTGAGATTAGGAACCTCATTTGCCCTTGTTTGTGTGCTTAACAACTTCAATTGGCATTGTTCGTGTGCTTAACAACCTCTTTTGCACTTGATCATGTGTTGATGAACCTCATTTGCACTTGTTCTTGTGCTTAGGAACCTCATTTGCCCTTATTTGTGTGCTTTCCAACCTCAATTGGCATTGTTCGTGTGCTTAACAACCTCTTTTGCGCTTGATCTTGTGCTTATGAACCTCTTTTGCGCTTGATCTTGTGCTTATGAACCTCATTTGCACTTGTTTATGTGCTTAACAACCTCAATTGGCGTTGTTGGTGTGCTTAACAACCTCTTTTGCGCTTTATCTTGTGCTTAAGAACCTTATTTGCCCTTGTTCTTGTGCTTAGGAACCACATTTACCCTTGTTTGTCTGCTTAAGAACCTCAATTCGAGTTGTTCGTGTGCTGAACAACCTCTTTTGTGCTTGATCTTGTGCTTGCCAACCTCACTTGCATTTGTTCTTGTGCTTAGGAATCTTATTTACCCTTGTTTGCGTGCTTAACATCCTCAATTGGCGTTGTTCGTGTGCATAACAACCTCTTTCGCGCTTGACCTTGTGCTTATGAACATCATTTGCACTTGTTCTTCTGCTTAGGAACCTCAATTGCCTTTGTTTGTGTGCTTAACAACCTCAATTAGCGTTGTTCGTGTGCTTAACAACCTCTTTTGCGCTTGATCTGGTGCTTATGAACCTCATTTCCACTTGTTCTTGTGCTTTGGAACCTCATTCGCCCTTGCTTATGTACTTAACAACCTCAATTGGCGTTGTTCGTGTGCTTAACAACCTCTTTTGCGCTTTATCTTGTGCTTTAGAACCTCATTTGCACTTGTTCTTGTGCTTAGGAATCTCATTTGCCTTTGTTTGTCTGCCTAACAACCTCCATTCGCGTTGTTCGTATGCTTAACAACCTTTTTTGTGCTTGATCTTGTGCTTATGAACCTCATTTGCATTTGTTCATGTGCGGGAACATCATTTGCCCCTGTTTGTGTGCTTAACAACCTCAATTAGCGTTGTTCGTGTGCGTAACAACCTCTTTTGTGCTTGATCTTGTGCTTACGAACCTCATTTGCACTTGTTCTTTTGCTTTGGAACCTCATTATCCTTTTTTGTGTTCTTAACAATCTCAATTGGCGTTGCTCGTGTGCTTACCAACCTCTTTTGCGCTTGATCTTGTGCTTATGAACCTCATTTGCCCTTTTTGTGTGCTTAACAACATCAATTGGCGTTGTTCGCGTGCTGAACAACCTCTTTTGCGCTTAATCTTGTCCTTATGAACCTCATTTCCACTTGTTTTTGTACTTAGGAACCTCATTTATCCTTTGTTTGTGTGCTTAACAATCTCAATTGGCGTTGCTCATGTGCTTACCAACCTCTTTTGCGCTTGATCTTGTGCTTATGAACCTAATTTGTACTTGTTCTCGTGCTTAGAAAACCTCATTTGCCCTTGTTGGTGTGCTTAACAAACTCAATTAATGTTGTTCGTGTGCTTAACAACCTCTTTTCGCATGATCTTGTGCTTATGAACCTCATTTGCACTTGTTCTTGTGCTTAGGAACCTCATTTGCCCTTATTTGTGTGCTTTCCAACCTCAATTGGCGTTGTTCGTGTGCTTAACAACCTCTTTTGCGCTTGATCTTGTGCTTATGAACCTCTTTTGCGCTTGATCTTGTGCTTATGAACCTCATTTGCACTTGTTTATGTGCTTAACAACCTCAATTGGCGTTGTTGGTGTGCTTAACAACCTCTTTTGCGCTTTATCTTGTGCTTAAGAACCTTATTTGCCCTTGTTCTTGTGCTTAGGAACCACATTTACCCTTGTTTGTCTGCTTAAGAACCTCAATTCGAGTTGTTCGTGTGTTGAACAACCTCTTTTGTGCTTGATCTTGTGCTTGCCAACCTCACTTGCATTTGTTCTTGTGCTTAGGAATCTTATTTACCCTTGTTTGCGTGCTTAACATCCTCAATTGGCGTTGTTCGTGTGCATAACAACCTCTTTCGCGCTTGACCTTGTGCTTATGAACATCATTTGCACTTGTTCTTCTGCTTAGGAACCTCAATTGCCTTTGTTTATGTGCTTAACAACCTCAATTAGCGTTGTTCGTGTGCTTAACAACCTCTTTTGCGCTTGATCTGGTGCTTATGAACCTCATTTGCACTTGTTCTTGTGGTTTAGAACCTCATTTGCCCTTGTTTATGTGCTTAACAACATCAATTGGCATTGTTCGTGTGCTTAACAACCTCTTTTGCGCTTTATCTTGTGCTTTAGAACCTCATTTGCACTTGTTCTTGTGCTTAGGAATCTCATTTGCCTTTGTTTGTCTGCCTAACAACCTCCATTCGCGTTGTTCGTATGCTTAACAACCTTTTTTGTGCTTGATCTTGTGCTTATGAACCTCATTTGCATTTGTTCATGTGCGGGAACATCATTTGCCCCTGTTTGTGTGCTTAACAACCTCAATTAGCGTTGTTCGTGTGCGTAACAACCTCTTTTGTGCTTGATCTTGTGCTTACGAACCTCATTTGCACTTGTTCTTTTGCTTTGGAACCTCATTATCCTTTTTTGTGTTCTTAACAATCTCAATTGGCGTTGCTCGTGTGCTTACCAACCTCTTTTGCGCTTGATCTTGTGCTTATGAACCTCATTTGCCCTTTTTGTGTGCTTAACAACATCAATTGGCGTTGTTCGCGTGTTGAACAACCTCTTTTGCGCTTAATCTTGTCCTTATGAACCTCATTTCCACTTGTTTTTGTACTTAGGAACCTCATTTATCCTTTGTTTGTGTGCTTAACAATCTCAATTGGCGTTGCTCGTGTGCTTACCAACCTCTTTTGCGCTTGATCTTGTGCTTATGAACCTAATTTGTACTTGTTCTCGTGCTTAGAAAACCTCATTTGCCCTTGTTGGTGTGCTTAACAAACTCAATTAATGTTGTTCGTGTGCTTAACAACCTCTTTTCGCATGATCTTGTGCTTATGAACCTCATTTGCACTTGTTCTTGTGCTTAGGAACCTCATTTGCCCTTATTTGTGTGCTTTCCAACCTCAATTGGCGTTGTTCGTGTGCTTAACAACCTCTTGTGCGCTTGATCTTGTGCTGATAAACCTCATTTGCACTTGTTGTTGTGCTTAGGACTTCATTTGCCCTTGTTTGTCTGCTTACCAACCTCAATTGGCGTTGTTCGTGTGCTTAACAACTTCGTTTGCACTTGATCTTCTGCTTATGAACTTCTTTTGCATTTGTTCTTGTGCTTATGAACTTCATTTGCCCTTGTTTATGTGCTTAACAACCTCAATTGGCTTTGTTCGTGTGCTTAACAACCTCTTTTGCACTTGATCGTGTGTTGATGAACCTCATTTGCACTTGTTCTTCTGCTTAGCAACCTCAATTGCCTTTGTTTGTGTGCTTAACAACCTCTATTAGCGTTGTTCGTGTGCTTAACAACCTCTTTTGCGCTTGATCTTGTGCTGATAAACCTCATTTGCACTCGTTGTTGTGCTTAGGACTTCATTTGCCCTTGTTTGTCTGCTTACCAACCTCAATTGGCGTTGTTCGTGTGCTTAACAACCTCTTTTGCGCTTGATCTTGTGCTTATGAACATCATTTGCGCTTGATCTTGTGCTTGTGAACCTCATTTGCCCTTGTTTATGTGCTTAACAACCTCAATTGGCGTTGTTCGTGTGCTTAACAACCTCTTTTGCACTTTATCTGGTGCTTAAGAACCTCATTTGCACTTGTTCTTGTGCTTAGGAACCTCATTTGCCCTTGTTTGTCTTCTTAACAACCTCAATTCGAGTAGTTCGTGTGCTGAACAACCTCTTTTGTTCTTGATCTTGAGCTTGCGAACGTCACTTGCATTTATTCTTCTGCTTAGGAATCTCATTTTCCCTTGTTTGCGTGCTTAACAACCTCGATTGGCGTTGTTCGTGTGCATAACAACCTCTTTCGCGGTTGACCTTGTGCTTATGAACATCATTTGCACTTGTTCTTCTGCTTAGGAACCTCAATTGCTTTTGTTTGTGTGCTTAACAACCTCAAGTAGCATTGTTCGTGTGCTTAACAACCTCTTTTGCGCTTGATCCTCATTTGCACTTGTTCTTGTGCTTAGGAACCTCATTTGCCCTTGTTTATGTGCTTAACAACCTCAATTGGCTTTGATCGTGTGCTTAACAACCTCTTTTGTACTTGATCTTGTGTTGATGAACCTCATTTGCACTTGTTCTTGTGCTTAAGAACTTCATTTGCCCTCGTTCGTGTGCTTAACAACCTGAATTGGGATTATTCGCGTGCTTAACAACCTCTTTTGCGCTTGATCTTGTGCTTATGAACCGCATTTGCACTTGTTCTTGTACTTTGGAACCACATTTTTCCTTGTTTACGTGCTTAACAACCTCAATTGGTGTTGTTCGTGTGCTTAACAACCTCTTTTGCGCTCGATCCTGTGATTATGAACCTCATTAGCACTTGTTCTTATGCCTAGGAACCTCATTTACCCTTGTTTGTGTGCTTAACAACCTCAATTAGCGTTGTTCGTGTGCTGAAAAACCTCTTTTGCGCTTGATCTTGTGCGTATGAACCTCATTTGCACTTGTTCTTGTGCTTAGAAACCTCATTTGCCCTTGTTTATGTGCTTAACAACCTCAATTGGCGTTGTTCGTGTGCTTAACAACCTCTTTTGCGCTTGATCTTGTCCCTAAGACCCTCATTTGCACCTGTTCTTGTGCTTAGGAACCTCATTTGCCCTTGTTTGCGTGCTTAACAACGTCAATTAGCGTTGTTCGTGTGCTGAACAACCTCTTTTGTGCTTGCCAACCTCACTTGCATTTGTTCTTGTGCTTAGTAATCTTATTTTCCCTTGTTTGCGTGCTTAATATCCTCAATTTGCGTTGTTCGTGTGCATAACAACCTCTTTCGCGCTTGACCTTGTGCTTATGAACATCATTTGCACTTGTTCTTCTGCTTAGGAACCTCAATTGCCTTTGTTTGTGTGCTTAAAATCCTCAATTAGCGTTGTTCGTGTGCTTAACAACCTCTTTTGCGCTTGATCTTGTGCTTATGAACCTCATTTGCACTTGTTCTTGTGCTTTGGAACCTCATTTGCCCTTGCTTATGTACTTAACAACCTCAATTGGCGTTGTTCGTGTGCTTAACAACCTCTTTTGCGCTTTATCTTGTGCTTAAGAACCTCATTTGCACTTGTTCTTGTGCTTAGGAATCTCATTTGCCTTTGTTTGTCTTCCTAACAACCTCAATTCGCGTTGTTCGTATGCTTAACAACCTCTTTTGCGCTTGATCTTGTGCTTATGAACCTCATTTGCATTTGTTCATGCGCGGGAACATCGTTTGCCCCTGTTTGTGTGCTTAAGAACCTCAATTAGCATTGTTCGTGTGCGTAACAACCTCTTTTGTGCTTGATCTTGTGCTTACGAACCTCATTTGCACTTGTTCTTTTGCTTAGGAACCTCATTATCCTTTTTTGTGTTCTTAACAATCTCAATTGGCGTTGCTCGTGTGCTTACCAACCTCTTTTGCGCTTGATCTTGTGCTTATGAACCTCATTTGCTCTTTTTGTGTGCTTAACAACATCAATTGGCATTGTTCGCGTGCTGAACAACCTCTTTTGCGCTTAATCTTGTCCTTATGAACCTCATTTCCACTTGTTTTTGTACTTAGGAACCTCATTTATCCTTTGTTTGTGTGCTTAACAATCTCAATTGGCGTTGCTCGTGTGCTTACCAACCTCTTTTGCGCTTGATCTTGTGCTTATGAACCTCATTTGTACTTGTTCTCGTGCTTAGAAAACCTCATTTGCCCTTGTTGGTGTGCTTAACAAACTCAATGAATGTTGTTCGTGTGCTTAACAACCTCTTTTCGCATGATCTTGTGCTTATGAACCTCATTTGCACTTGTTCTTGTGCTTAGGAACCTCATTTGCCCTTATTTGTGTGCTTTCCAACCTCAATTGGCGTTGTTCGTGTGCTTAACAACCTCTTGTGCGCTTGATCTTGTGCTGATAAACCTCATTTGCACTTGTTCTTGTGCTTAGGACTTCATTTGCCCTTGTTTGTCTGCTTACCAACCTCAATTGGCGTTGTTTGTGTGCTTAAGAACCTCTTTTGCACTTGATCTTGTGCTTATGAACTTCTTTTGCATTTGTTCTTGTGCTTATGAATTTCATTTGCCCTTGTTCGTGTGCCTAACAACCTCAATTGGTGTTGTTCGTGTGCTTAACAATCTCTTAAGAACCTCATTTGCACTTGTTCTTGTGCTTAGGAACCTCATTTGCCCTTGTTCGTGTGCTTAACAACCTCAATTGGCATTGTCTGCATGCTTAACAACCTCTTTTGTGATTGATCTTGTGCTTATGAACCGCATTTGCACTTGTTCTTGTACTTAGGAACCTCATTTGCCCTTGTTCGTGTGCTTAACAACCTCAATTGGCATTGGCTGCATACTTAACAACCTCTTTTGTGATTGATCTTGTGCTTATGAACCGCATTTGCACTTGTTCTTGTACTTAGGAACCTCATTTGCCTTTGTTTGTGTGCTTAACAACCTCAATTAGTGTTGTTCGTGTGCTTAACAACCTCTTTTGCGCTTGATCTTGTGTGTATGAACCTCATTTGCACTTGTTCTTGTGCTTAAGAACCTCATTTGCCCTTGTTTATGTGCTTAACAACCTCAATTGGCGTTGTTCGTGTGCTTAACAACCTCTTTTGCTCTTTATCTTGTGCTTAGGAACCTGATTTGCACTTGTTCTTGTGCTTAGGAACCTCATTTGCCCTTGTTTGTCTGCTTAACAACCTCAATTCGAGTTGTTCGTGTGCTGAACAACGTCTTTTGTACTTGATCTTGTGCTTGCGAACCTCACTTGCATTTGTTCTTGTTCTTAAGAATCTTATTTTCCCTTGTTTGCGTGCTTAACAACCTCAATTGGCGTTGTTCGTGTGCATAACAACCTCTTTCGCAGTTGACCTTGTGCTTATGAACATCATTTGCACTTGTTCTTCTGCTTAGGAACCTCAATTGCTTTTGTTTGTGTTCTTAACAACCTCAAATAGCGTTGTTCGTGTGCTTAACAACCTCTTTTGTGCTTGATCTTGTGCTTATGACCCTCGTTTGCACTTGTTCTTGTGCTTAGGAACCTCATTTTTCCTTGTTTATGTGCTTAACAACCTCAATTGGCTTTGTTCGTGTGCTTAACAACCTCTTTTGCACTTGATCATGTGTTGATGAACCTCATTTGCACTTGTTCTTCTGCTTAGGAACCTCAATTGCCTTTGTTTGTGCGCTTAACAACCTCTATTAGCGTTGTTCGTGTGCTTAACAACCTCTTTTGCGCTTGATCTTGTGCTTATGAACATCATTTGCGCTTGATCTTGTGCTTGTGAACCTCATTTGCCCTTGTTTATATGCTTAACAACCTCAAATGGCGTTGTTCGTGTGCTTAACAACCTCTTTTGCACTTTATCTGGTGCTTAAGAACCTCATTTGCACTTGTTCTTGTGCTTAGGAACCTCATTTGCCCTTGTTTGTCTTCTTAACAACCTCAATTCGAGTAGTTCGTGTGCTGAACAACCTCTTTTGTTCTTGATCTTGAGCTTGCGAACGTCACTTGCATTTATTCTTGTGCTTAGGAATCTCATTTTCCCTTGTTTGCGTGCTTAACAACCTCGATTGGCGTTGTTCGTGTGCATAACAACCTCTTTCGCGGTTGACCTTGTGCTTATGAACATCATTTGCACTTGTTCTTCTGCTTAGGAACCTCAATTGCTTTTGTTTGTGTGCTTAACAACCTCAAGTAGCATTGTTCGTGTGCTTAACAACCTCTTTTGCGCTTGATCTTGTGCTTATGACTCTCATTTGCACTTGTTCTTGTGCTTAGGAACCTCATTTGCCCTTGTTTATGTGCTTAACAACCTCAATTGGCTTTGTTCGTGTGCTTAACAACCTCTTTTGTACTTGATCTTGTGTTGATGAACCTCATTTGCACTTGTTCTTGTGCTTAAGAACCTCATTTGCCCTCGCTCGTGTGCTTAACAACCTGAATTGGCATTGTTCGCGTGCTTAACAACCTCTTTTGCGCTTGATCTTGTGCTTATGAACCGCATTTGCACTTGTTCTTGTACTTTGGAACCACATTTTTCCTTGTTTACGTGCTTAACAACCTCAATTGGTGTTGTTCATGTGCTTAACAACCTCTTTTGCGCTCGATCCTGTGATTATGAACCTCATTAGCACTTGTTCTTATGCCTAGGAACCTCATTTACCCTTGTTTGTGTGCTTAACAACCTCAATTAGCGTTGTTCGTGTGCTGAAAAACCTCTTTTGCGCTTGATCTTGTGCGTATGAACCTCATTTGCACTTGTTCTTGTGCTTAGAAACCTCATTTGCCCTTGTTTATGTGCTTAACAACCTCAATTGGCGTTGTTCGTGTGCTTAACAACCTCTTTTGCGCTTGATCTTGTCCCTAAGAATCTCATTTGCACTTGTTCTTGTACTTAGGAACCTCATTTGCCCTTGTTTGCGTGCTTAACAACCTCAATTAGCGTTGTTCGTGTGCTGAACAACCTCTTTTGTGCTTGATCTTGTGCTTGCCAACCTCACTTGCATTTGTTCTTGTGCTTAGTAATCTTATTTTCCCTTGTTTGCGTGCTTAACATCTTCAATTGGCGTTGTTCGTGTGCATAACAACCTCTTTCGCGCTTGACTTTGTGCTTATGAACATCATTTGCACTTGTTCTTCTGCTTAGGAAGCTCAATTGCCTTTGTTTGTGTGCTTAAAAACCTCAATCAGCGTTGTTCGTGTGCTTAACAACCTCTTTTGCGCTTGATCTTGTGCTTATGAACCTCATTTGCACTTGTTCTTGTGCTTTGGAACCTCATTTGCCCTTGCTTATGTACTTAACAACCTCAATTGGCGTTGTTCGTGTGCTTAACAACCTCTTTTGCGCTTTATCTTGTGCTTAAGAACCTCATTTGCACTTGTTCTTGTGCTTAGGAATCTCATTTGCCTTTGTTTGTCTTCCTAACAACCTCAATTCGCGTTGTTCGTATGCTTAACAACCTCTTTTGCGCTTGATCTTGTGCTTATGAACCTCATTTGCATTTGTTCATGCACGGGAACATCATTTGCCCCTGTTTGTGTGCTTAAGAACCTCAATTAGCGTTGTTCGTGTGCGTAACAACCTCTTTTGTGCTTGATCTTGTGCTTACGAACCTCATTTGCACTTGTTCTTTTGCTTAGGAACCTCATTATCCTTTTTTGTGTTCTTAACAATCTCAATTGGCGTTGCTCGTGTGCTTACCAACCTCTTTTGCGCTTGATCTTGTGCTTATGAACCTCATTTGCCCTTTTTGTGTTCTTAACAACATCAATTGGCATTGTTCGCGTGCTGAACAACCTCTTTTGCGCTTAATCTTGTGCTTATGAACCTCATTTCCACTTGTTTTTGTACTTAGGAACCTAATTTATCCTTTGTTTGTGTGCTTAACAATCTCAATTGGCGTTGCTTGTGTGCTTACCAACCTCTTTTGCGCTTGATCTTGTGCTTATGAACCTCATTTGTACTTGTTGTCGTGCTTAAAAAACCTAATTTGCCCTTGTTGGTGTGCTTAACAAACTCAATTAATGTTATTCGTGTGCTTAACAACCTCTTTTCGCATGATCTTGTGCTTATGAACCTCATTTGCACTTGTTCTTGTGCTTAGGAACCTCATTTGCCCTTATTTGTGTGCTTTCCAACCTCAATTGGCGTTGTTCGTGTGCTTAACAACCTCTTGTGCGCTTGATCTTGTGCTGATGAACCTCATTTGCACTTGTTCTTGTGCTTAGGACTTCATTTGCCCTTGTTTGTCTGCTTACCAACCTCAATTGGCGTTGTTCGTGTGCTTAACAACCTCTTTTGCACTCGAATAACCACGAGCCACAACATGCCCCACCCAAGCCGTATATTGCTCCCGTTGTGAGCGATTTCATGCATGAGCAAGGGATGATGAACCAGATGATGTTCGAGCAGATGCAAGCGATTAGTGCTCAGTTGGCCGGTTTAGCTGCTCAAAACAAGATGATGGAGATGCAAATGAGTAACTTAGCCACCTCTAGCCAACCACAACCTGGAAGGCTACCCAGCCAACCAGAAATCAATCCCAGAGGAGAGGTCAAATCAATAACATTGCGGAGCGGGACTGATTACCAAGGACCAGCCATCCCTGCTGAACCAGAAACTGAGTATACGGTCCGTACAGATTCCGTACGGCCCGTACAAATTCCACCACTTGTGAATTCTGAGCAATCTGAGCAATCTGAGCATGCACCACCAGAAAATGTGTCTGAGAAAATTGACCATACGGACCGTACAAATTCCGTACGGCCCGTACAAAAGGAGGCTGAGAAACATAAAAGAAAGGTGACCGAGAAACCACCGCCCTACTGACCACCTGTGCCATTTCCCCAGAGGCTAGTTGAACACAGAGTCAATGAGCAATTTGCCAAGTTCACTCAAGTCCTCAAGCAGCTGCACATCACCATTCCGTTCACCGAAGCCTTGACCCAAATGCCAACCTATGCCAAGTTTCTCAAAGACATCCTCTCAAATAAGCGAAGCTTGGAGGGAAAAGGGGCAGTAAGGCTCACTGAGCAGTGCAGTGCCATATTGAAGAATGAGCTCCCACCAAAGTTGGATGATCCGGGCAAGTTCTCCATACCTTGCACAATCGGAAAAGCTAGCATCAAGAAAGCCTTATGTGATTTGGGCGCTAGCGTGAGTCTCATGCCACGTACAGTCTATGACCGCATCGGAATTGGCGAGCTTAAACCCACACGCATGACCTTGCAACTTGCAGATTCCTCTGTCCGTTTGCCGCTCGGAGTGATCGAAGATGTGCCAATTCAAGTCGGTAAATTTTTTGTTCCCGTAGACTTTGTGGTAATGGAAATGAAAGAGGACAAGGAAGTACCAATCATACTGGGACGGCCATTCCTCAGAACAGCAGGGGCACTGATGGATGTGAAGGAGGGGACTCTGACCCTGCGGATTGGAGATGAGAAAGTACAGTTTAATCTCAACAAAGCTATGAAGTACCCATCTGAACCAAAAACATGCTGCGCGGTTGATGTGGTTGATCAATTAGCTAAAGGACAACTCCGTGAGCAATGCGGTAGGTCATTTAAAAATCGTCCTGATTATTTGTTTGAATTGCAGCAGAAGAAAGATGCTCAAGAGAAGGTGTGTGTAGCAGAAGTGTTGGCAAACAGCCAAGTGGAACCAGCACATGGCCCGGATTCAAAGCATACGGCCCGTACAACCATGTGTACGGCCCGTACAACCATGTGTACGGCCCGTACAACCATGTGTACGGCCCGTACACCCATTCACACAGCGGGTATGCAAGCCCAGCCAGAGCAGGCCAAACACAAACTCAAATCTCTCACTGCCAACTTCGACCCAAATCACACCGCTAGATTTTTGGAGAATTTGAAAACTCAGCAAAATGTGATTGATGACCCGATCAAGAAGGCGACCGGCACCGGACCCAGCCACATTCATTCACATGACCTTACCAAGAGATGATCACAAGTACACGGCCCGTGCAAACCAAAGATACCGGACCGTACGCAAGCAGCCCGGCTCTGTACATTTTGTCCCTTGGTGCGACGAAAAGAAAAGATGGTCGTACCCATTTGAGAAAAGAGTGGTGTATCCCTTCGGCACATTCGACATTGGCAACAGAGAAAGTGGGATCTTCAAGACGTAAACAAAAGGTGGTCGAGCTCAAGACCTAAAACGAGCGCTTCTTGGGAGGCAACCCAAGCACTTTTTAATTTTGCTTTTTCAATAATAAAAAAAAACATTATTTACTTTGCATATTTAGGTTTTATTTTTGTTAATCTAAGTTTTTCAATTTTCATTTTGTATTTTAGTTTTGATCAGATAGGAGGAATACAGGTTTCTGGAAGTCGTACGGTCTGCACACATTGCCATACGGACCGTACAAAAAACCAACTGCCGTTATTTGAAGGGTCATGTCCCTTCAGTCGCCCTCTCCCTTTTACAAGACCCCACTGACCCCTCTACCGACTACTGATCAGGTTTGTTTCCACAACCCCAGCTTCTATCTTACTTTTACGTCTTGAAGCATTGGGGATAATGCTCAGACTAAGCTTGGGGGGGTGATAGTTGTTTGCATTTAATTTGTTTGCATATTTATTTTTATTTCTTGTGTTTTGTAGATAAATTTGTGTGATTGCAAGAATGAGGGACCAATTTGAAAATTTTTGGTTGTGTTTTGGATGAATTTGTAAAATTAGATGTAACCCCATATTTGATTGAAAGAATCACATAGGATATATTGGTTTGGGACTTTGTGGAACTGAAAAATTGAATTGCACCAAGAAAAGCATTTGGAACCCTATGCGGACCGTATGGGTATCTATGCAGGCCGTATGGAACTGAACTGTGCCCTTTTAAATAGGGAAACGGGATTTGAAACAAAAAGAAAGATTGGGATATTCACTGGTATGAATGAATACCTTTGAATGTGTGTAATCATGGTATCGTAGCAAAAACAGTTGAAAAAAGGGTAAAATTGAAAATTGTGAAAAATACAGGACTCCGCTTGCCTATGTTACGGCGTTATGACGTACTTATGGCAATGAGTCTTTGACACTCTGCTCCTCTAGTTCACCTGATAAAGTGGCCGAGTTTACATCAAAAGTGTGAGCTCGTGTCATGGAAAGGTCGAACCAAGAGCACACAAATGCGCTTTTGAATTAAATCGGTTGGATATGGTTCACCACTTATAGCTAGCCGAACTTGTACTAAGGATAAAGAATCAAAGTGTCAAATAAGCAACAATCAAAAACAAACTTTGCATGATACCAACACACGAGATCTACAACTTTCTGACCTAAGCTTGTTCCAAGCTTGGGGGGGACTCAAAAGAAAACAAATCACCACAAATGAGGGCACATGTTTAGTAGAAAAATGAGCTATTAGTACGTTTGGTTGATTAGTTCTTGCAAATAACAAGGCTTTCTTGAATATGAGGTTTAATTGATTGAATTGTGGGGTGAATCAAAATTGACCAAAGGAAAACCAATTCACTATCCAAAATGATTCTTATAGGTTTCTAACAAACGCAAGATCATGCAAATTTTTCTCTTAGTAGTTTAACTTGCATTTAGGTAAGTCCAAGAACCAGAACCACACCTAAGTTAGAATTTTTGCTTGAGGACAAGCAAAGTTCAAGCTTGGGGGAATTTGATACCTCCTTATTTTGCCTAGATTACGACCCTGATTTGTACCAAAACCTGTGCTTTAAAGCCTACAAATATGGACATTTTTACTTAATTATCATTAGAATGTGGTACTGTTGTGTTTTGTTTGTCGTTTTGCAGGAAACAGGCGAAATTCTGGGTCTGACACCTCTCCATACGGCCCGTATAGGTGTCCATACGGCCCGTATAGGTCCCCATACGGCCCGTACAAGATCAGCCCAAAACCACAGAAGGTTCCATATTAGAGGCAACAATTCTCCAAGGCAAAGCACAAGTATACGATCCGTATAGGATTTTCATACGGACCGTACAAGCTATTTCGGAAACCCAGGCTGGAATTGGAAACAGAGACAGCTGGGGGGACTGAAAAGGAAGGCTTTCAATACGCGATTTGGGGCATTAAGGCAGATTATTCCAGAGCAGAAAGGATCTTTTGACTCATTCTTGGTGCTTGGGAGACAAGGAAGAACAAGAAGAAGAAGAAGAAAAAGTTCTACAACGGATTCTTCGATTTCTTCTATAGTTTTGCCATGAACTCTTTTATTACTACTGTTTTGTGTTATTTTGAGAACATGAGTAGCTAATTTTACTATTTCTAGGGTTAAGATGTAGTTGACGCTTGGTTTTACTTGTTTGCTACTGGATTATGTGTTGAATGCTTAGTTTTTATCTTGTTGTGTAGTATTTTAATTGCTTGGTTTTTGCTTGCTTGAGTTTGATTAGTCATCCCGTTAGATGAATGCGCACGTCTAATAGTTAGGAACCAAGTCTATGATACTTAATCCAACTGAACCAAGTATATGAGGTAGATCTACGGATCAAGAAGTACTGAAAGGGAAACTTTCCTCGAGGAGAAAGTCCTTGGATACCTTTAGTAAACCAACAAGTGACTTAGATAACTTAGTCCAAAATTACGAAAGTTGAGGGTTAACGCATCTAAGAGGGGAGTAGTTGAGTCCGGTAAATCTGGTTCTAAGCCAAAATTGCGAACGCTAAGGTGAGGAACTTAGACCTGGTCGATGGAAACCCTAGGCAAAAGCACCAACACAGAAACAGTGGCTGCAGTATTCACTCGGGGGCCTATACGGACCGTATAGGATTCTATACGGGCCGTATACCCTGGGGCCAGGCAAATACGAAATCTGACACCCTGGAAACCATTTTTATAATCTGAAAAACAACTTTTAATCTTGTGTTAATTTTTTTTAATCATTATTTCAATCAGTAGAACCGTTAGAAACCAACAAACCAACTTCTCTTCACTTCTAGAATTTTAGTAGATTTAAGTAGAGTCCGGTTGTTTTTATTCCGTCCCTGTGGATACGATACCCGACTATACCAACGGTAGGTACTGTGCACTTGCAGTCCCGACCAGAGGTAGAACTCGAGTTTTAAAAGGTACAGCTCGCTGTACTAAAACTTGGGAGTGCATTTCTGGTGCGAACATTGTGCTTAAGAACCTCATTTTCCCTCGTTCGTGTGCTTAACAACCTCAATTGGCATTGTTCGCGTGCTTAACAACCTCTTTTGCGCTTGATCCTGCGCTTATGAACTGCATTTGCACTTGTTCTTGTACTTTGGAACCTCATTTTTCCTTGTTTGCGTGCTTAACAACCTCAATTGGCGTTGTTCGTGTGCTTAACAACCTCTTTTGCGCTCGATCCTGTGCTTATGAACCTCATTAGCACTTGTTCTGATGCCTAGGAACCTCATTTACCCTTGTTTGTGTGCTTAACAACCTCAATTAGCTTTGTTCGTGTGCTGAATAACCTCTTTCGCCCTTGACCTTGTGCTTATGAACATCATTTGCACTTGTTCTTCTGCTTAGGAACCTCAATTGCCTTTGTTTGTGTGCTTAACAACCTCAATTAGCGTTGTTCGTGTGCTTAACAACCTCTTTTGCGCTTGATCTTGTGCTTATGAAACTCATTTGCACTTGTTCTTGTGGTTTAGAACCTCATTTGCCCTTGTTTATGTGCTTAACAACATCAATTGGCATTGTTCGTGTGCTTAACAACCTCTTTTGCGCTTTATCTTGTGCATAAGAACCTCATTTGCACTTGTTCTTGTGCTTAGGAACCTCATTTGCCCTTGTTTGTCTACTTAACAACCTCAATTCGAGTTGTTCGTGTGCTGAACAACCTCTTTTGTGGTTTATCTTGTGCTTAAGAACCTTATTTGCACTTGTTCTTGTGCTTAGGAACCACATTTGCCCTTGTTTGTCTACTTAACAACCTCAATTCGAGTTGTTCGTGTACTGAACAACCTCTTTTGTGCTTGATCTTGTGCTTACGAACCTCACTTGCATTTGTTCTTGTGCTTAGGAATCTTATTTTCCCTTGTTTACGTGCTTAACAGCCTCAATTGGCGTTGTTCGTGTGCATAACAACCTCTTTCGCGCTTGACCTTGTGCTTAACAACATCTTTTGCACTTGTTCTTCTGCTTAGGAACCTCAATTGCCTTTGTTTGTGTGCTTAACAACCTCAATTAGCGTTGTTCGTGTGCTTAACAACCTCTTTTGCGCTTGATCTTGTGCTAATGAACCTCATTTGCACTTGTTTCTGTGCTTAGGAACCTCATTTGCCCTTGTTTGTCTGCTTCACAACCTCAATTCGAGTTGTTCGTGTGCTGAACAACCTCTTTTGTGCTTGATGTTGTGCTTGCGAACCTCAGTTACATTTGTTCTTGTGCTTAGAATTTTATTTTCCCTTGTTTGCGTCCTTAACAACCTCAATTCGAGTTGTTCGTGTGCATAACAACCTCTTTCGCCCTTGACCTTGTGCTTATGAACATCATTTGCACTTGTTCTTCTGCTTAGGAACCTCAATTGCCTTTGTTTGTGTGCTTAACAACCTCAATTAGCGTTGTTCGTGTGCTTAACAACATCTTTTGCACTTGATCTTGTGCTTATGAAACTCATTTGCACTTGTTCTTGTGCTTTCGAACCTCAATTGGCGTTGTTCGTGTGCTTAACAACCTCTTTTGCGCTTTATCTTGTGCATAAGAACCTCATTTGCCCTTGTTCTTGTGCTTAGGAACCTCATTTGCCCTTGTTTGTCTGCTTAACAACCTCAATTCGAGTTGTTCGTGTGCTGAACAACCTCTTTTGTGCTTGATCTTGTGCTTGCGAACCTCACTTGCGTTTGTTCTTGTGCTTAGGAATCTTATTTTCCCATGTTTGCGTGCTTAACAACCTCAATTGGCGTTGTTCGTGTGCATAACAACCTCTTTCGCGCTTGACCTTGTGCTTATGAACATCATTTGCACTTGTTCTTCGGCTTAGGAACCTCAATTGCTTTTGTTTGTGTACTTAACAACCTCAATTAGCGTTGTTCGTGTGCTTAACAACCTCTTTTGCGCTTGATCTTGTGCTTATGAACCTAATTTGCACTTGTTTATGTGCTTAACAACCTCAATTGGCGTTGTTCGTGTGCTTAACAACCTCTTTTGCGCTTTATCTTGTGCTTAAGAACCTCATTTGTACTTGTTCTTGTTCTTAGGAACCTCATTTTCCCTTGTTTGTCTGCTTAACAACCTCAATTCGAGTTGTTCGTGTGCTGAACAACCTCTTTTGTGCTTGATCTTGTGCTTGCGAACCTCATTTGCACTTGTTCTTTTGCTTAGGAACCTCATTTATCCTTGTTTGTGTTCTTAACAATCTCAATTGGCGTTGCTCGTGTGCTTACCAACCTCTTTTGCGCTTGATCTTGCGCTTATGAATTTCATTTGCCCTTTTTGTGTGCTTAACAACATCAATTGGCATTGTTCTTGTGCTGAACCACCTCTTTTGCACTTAATCTTGTGCTTATGAACCTCATTTCCACTTGTTTTTGTGCTTAGGAACCTCATTTATCCTTGTTTGTGTGCTTAACGAGCTCAATTGGCGTTGCTTGTGTGCTTACCAACCTCTTTTGCGCTTGTTCTTGTGCTTATGAACCTCATTTGTACTTGTTCTCGTGCTTAGAAAACCTCATTTGCCCTTGTTGGTGTGCTTAACAATCTCAATTAATGTTGTTCGTGTGCTTAACAACCTCTTTTCGCATTATCTTGTGCTTATGAACCTCATTTGCATTTGTTCTTGTGCTTAGGAACCTCATTTGCCCTTGTTTGTGTGTTTACTAACTTCAATTGGCGTTGTTCGTGTGCATAACAACCTCTTTTGCACTTGATCTTGTGCTTATGAACTTCTTTTGCATTTGTTCTTGTGCTTATGAACTTCATTTGCCCTTGTTTGTTTGCCTAACAACCTCAATTGGTGTTGTTCGTGTGCTTAACAACCTCTTAAGAACCTTATTTGCACTTGTTCTTGTGCTTAGGAACCTCATTTGCCCTTGTTCGTGTGCTTAACAACCTCAATTGGTATTGTCTGCATGCTTAACAACCTCTTTTGTGAATGATCTTGTGCTTATGAACAGCATTTGCACTTGTTCTTGTACTTAGGAACCTCATTTACCCTTGTTTGTGTGCTTAACAACCTCAATTGGCGTTGTTCATGTGCTAAAAAACCTCTTTTGCGCTTGATCTTGTACTTATGAACCTCATTACCACTTGTTCTTATGCTTAGGAACCTCATTTGCCCTTGTTTGTGTGCTTAAGAACCTCAATTAGCATTGTTCGTGTGCTTAACAACCTCTTTTGCGTTTGATCTTGTGCGTATGAACCTCATTTGCACTTGTTCTTGTCCTTGGCAACCTCATTTGCCATTGTTTATGTGCTGAACAATCTCAATTGGTTTCGTTTGTGTGCTTAACATTTTCTTTTGCGCTTGATCTTGTGCCAAAGAATCTCATTTGCTCTTGTTCTTGCGCTTAGGAACCTCATTTGCCCTTGTTTGCGTGCTTAAAAACCTCAATTAGCGTTGTTCGTGTGCTTAACAACCTCTTTTGCACTTGATCTTTTACTTATGAACATCTTTCGCATTTGTTCTTGTGCTTATGAACTTCATTTGCCCTTGTTTGTGTGCCTAACAACCTCAATTGGTGTTGTTCGTGTGCTTACCAACCTCAATTGGCATTGTCCGCGTGCTTAACAACCTCTTTATTGATTGATCTTGTGCTTATTAACCGCATTTGCACTTGTTCTTGTTCTTAGGAACCTCATTTACCCTTGTTTGCGTGCTTAACAACCTCAATTGGCGTTGTTCGTATGTTTAACATCATCTTTTGCGCTTGATCTTGTGCTTGTGAACCTCTAAGCACTTGTTCATATGCCTAGGAACCTCATTTGCCCTTGTTTGTGTGCTTAACAACCTCAATTGGCATTGTTTGTGTGCTTAGCAACCTCTTTTGCGCTTGATCTTGTGCTTATGAACCTCATTTGCACTTGTTCTTGTGCTTAGGAACCTCATTTGCCCTTGTTTGTGTGCTTAACAACTTCAATTGGCGTTGTTCGTGTGCTTAACAACCTCTTTTGCACCAGATCATGTGTTGATGAACCTCATTTGCACTTGTTCCTGTGCTTAAGAACTTCATTTGCCCTCGTTCGTGTGCTTAACAACCTCAATTGGCATTGTTCGCGTGCCTAACAACCTCTTTTGCGCTGGATCTTGTGCTTATGAACCGCATTTGCACTTGTTCTTGTACTTTGGAACCTCATTTTTCCTTGTTTGCGAGCTAAACAACCTCAATTGGCGTTGTTCGTGTGCTTAACAACCTCTTTTGCGCTCGATCCTATGCTTATGAACCTCATTACCACTTGTTCTTATGCTTAGGAACCTCATTTGCCCTTGTTTGGGTTCTTAACAACCTCCATTAGTGTTGTTCCTGTGCTTAACAACATCTTTTGCGCATGATCTTGTGCTTATGACCCTCATTTGCACTTGTTCTTGTGCTTACGAACCTCATTTGCCCTTGTTTGTCTGCTTAACAACCTCAATTCGAGTTGTTTGTGTGCTTAACAACCTCTTTTGCGCTTGATCTTGTGCTGATGAACCTTATTTGCACTTGTTTTTGTGCTTACCAATCTCAATTGGCGTTGTTCGTGTGCTTAACAACCTCTTTTGCACTTCATCTAGTGCTTATGAACTTCTTTTGCATTTGTTCTTGTGCTTATGAACTTCATTTGCCCTTGTTTGTGTGACTAACAACCTCAATAGGTGTTGTTCGTGTGCTTAACAACCTCTTAAGAACCTCATTTGCACTTCTTTTTTGTCCTTAGGAACCTCATTTGCCCTTGTTCGTGTGCTTAACAACCTCAATTGGCATTGTCTGCATGCTTAACAATCTTTTTTGTGATTGATCTTGTGCTTATGAACCGCATTTGAACTTGTACTTGTACTTAGGAACCTCATTTACCCTTGTTTGCGTGCTTAACAACCTCAATTGGCGTTGTTCGTGTGCTTAACAACCTCTTTTGCGCTTGATTTTGTACTTATGAACCTCATTACCACTTGTTCTTATGCTTAGGAACCGCATTTGCCCTTGTTTGTGTGTTTAACAACCTCAATTAGCGTTGTTCGTGTGCTTAACAACCTCTTTTGCGCTTGATCTTGTGCGTATGAACCTCATTTGCACTTGTTCTTGTGCTTAGGAACCTCATTTGCCTTTGTTTCTGTGCTTAACAACCTCAATTGGCGTTGTTCGTGTGCTTAACAACCTCTTTTGCGATTTATCTTGTGCTTAAGAACCTCATTTGCACTTGTTCTTGTGCTTAGGAACCACATTTGCCCTTGTTTGTCTGCTTAACAACCTCAATTCGAGTTGTTCGTGTGCTGAACAACCTCTTTTGTGCTTGATCTTGTGCTTGCGAACCTCACTTTCATTTGTTCTTGTGCTTAGGTATCTTATTTTCCCTTGTTTGCATGCTTAACAACCTCAATTGGCGTTGTTCGTGTGCAAAACATCCTCTTTCGCGCTTGACCTCGTGCTTATGAACATCATTTGCACTTGTTCTTCTGCTTAGGAACGTCATTTACCCTTGTTTGTGTGCCTACCAACCTCAATTGGCGATGGTCGTGTGCTTAATAGCCTCTTTTGCACTTGATGTTGTGCTGATGAACCTCATTTGCACTTGTTCTTGTGCTTAGGAATCTCATTTGCGCTTGTTTGTGTGCTTACCATCCTCAACTAGCATTGTTCATGCGCTTAACAACCTCTTTTGCTCTAGACCTTGTGCTTTTGAACCTCATGTGCACTTGTTCTTGTGCTTAGGAATCTCATTTGCCCTTGCTTGTCTGATTACCAACCTCAATTGGCGATGGTCGTGTGCTTAACAACCTCTTTTGCACTTGATGTTGTGCTGATGAACCTCATTTGCACTTGTTCTTGTGCTTAGGAAGCTCATTTGCGCTTGTTTGTGTGCTTACCATCCTCAACTGGCGTTGTTCGGGTGCTTAACAACCTCTTTTGCACTTGATCTTGTGCTTATGAACCTCATTTGCAATTATTCTTGTGCTTAACAAGCTCAATTGGCATTGTTCGTGTGCTTAACAACCTCTATTGCGCTTGATCTTCCGCTTATGAACCTGATTTGCACTTGTTCGGAGCTTAGGAACCTCATTTATCCTTGTTTGTGTGCTTGAACAATCTCAATTGGCGTTGTTCGTGTTCTTACCAACCTCTTTTGCGCTTGATCTTGTGCTTAAGAACCTCATTTGCACTTGTTCTTGTGCTTAGGAACCTCAATTGGCGTTATTCGTGTGCTTAACAACCTCTTTTGCGGATGATCTTGTGCTTATGAACCTCATTTGCACTTGTACTTGTGCTTAGGAAGCTCATTTGCCCTTATTTGTGTGCTTAACAACCTCAATTGGCATTGTTCGTTTGGTTAACAACCTCTTTTGCACTTCATCTTGTCTTGATGAACCTCATTTGCTCTTATTGTTGTTCTTAGGAACCTCGTTCGCCCTTGTTTGTGTGCTTACGAACCACAATTGACGTTGGTCGTGTGCTTAACAACATCTTTTGCCCTTGTTTGTGTGCTTACCAAGCTCAATTGTCGTTGTTCGTGTGCTTAACAACCTCTTTTGCGCTTGATCTTGTCCTGATGAACCTCATTTGCACTTGTTCTTGTGCTTAGGACCTCATTTGGCCTTGTTTGTGTGCTTACCAACCTCAATTGGCGTTGTTTGTGTGCTTAACAACCTGTTTTGCACTTGATCTTGTACTTATGAACTTGTTTTGCATTTGTTCTTGTGCTTATGAACTTCATTTGTCCTTTTTTGTGTGCCTAATAACCTCAATAGGTGTTGTTCGTGTCCTTAACAACTTCTTAAGAACCTCATTGGCACTTGTTTTTTTGCTTAGGAACCTCATTTGCCCTTGTTCGTGTGCTTAACAACCTCAATTAGCATTGTCCGCGTGCTTAACAACCTCTTTTGTGAATGATCTTGTGCTTATGAACCGCATTTGCACTTGTTCTTGTACTTAGGAACCTCATTTACCCTTGTTTGTGTGCTTAACAACCTCAATTGGTGTTGTTCGTGTGGTGAACAACCTCTTTCGCGCTTGACCTTGTGCTTATGAACATCATTTGCACTTGTTCTTCTGCTTAGGAACCTCATTTACCCTTGTTTGTGTGCCTACCAACCTCAAATGGCGATGGTCGTGTGCTTAATAGCCTCTTTTGCACTTGATGTTGTGCTGATGAACCTCATTTGCACTTGTTCTTGTGCTTAGGAATCTCATTTGCGCTTGTTTGTGTGCTTACCATCCTCAACTAGCATTGTTCATGCGCTTAACAACCTCTTTTGCTCTAGGCCTTGTGCTTTTGAACCTCATGTGCACTTGTTCTTGTGCTTAGGAATCTCATTTGCCCTTGCTTGTCTGATTACCAACCTCAATTGGCGATGGTCGTGTGCTTAACAACCTCTTTTGCACTTGATGTTGTGCTGATGAACCTCATTTGCACTTGTTCTTGTGCTTAGGAAGCTCATTTGCGCTTGTTTGTGTGCTTACCATCCTCAACTGGCGTTGTTCGGGTGCTTAACAACCTCTTTTGCACTTGATCTTGTGCTTATGAACCTCATTTGCAATTATTCTTGTGCTTAACAAGCTCAATTGGCATTGTTCGTGTGCTTAACAACCTCTATTGCGCTTGATCTTCTGCTTATGAACCTGATTTGCACTTGTTCTGGAGCTTAGGAACCTCATTTATCCTTGTTTGTGTGCTGAACAATCTCAATTGGCGTTGTTCGTGTTCTTACCAACCTCTTTTGCGCTTGATCTTGTGCTTAAGAACCTCATTTGCACTTGTTCTTGTGCTTAGGAACCTCAATTGGCGTTATTCGTGTGCTTAACAACCTCTTTTGCGGATGATCTTGTGCTTATGAACCTCATTTGCACTTGTACTTGTGCTTAGGAAGCTCATTTGCCCTTATTTGTGTGCTTAACAACCTCAATTGGCATTGTTCGTTTGGTTAACAACCTCTTTTGCACTTCATCTTGTGCTGATGAACCTCATTTGCTCTTATTGTTGTTCTTAGGAACCTCGTTCGCCCTTGTTTGTGTGCTTACGAACCACAATTGACGTTGGTCGTGTGCTTAACAACATCTTTTGCCCTTGTTTGTGTGCTTACCAAGCTCAATTGTCGTTGTTCGTGTGCTTAACAACCTCTTTTGCGCTTGATCTTGTCCTGATGAACCTCATTTGCACTTGTTCTTGTGCTTAGGACCTCATTTGGCCTTGTTTGTGTGCTTACCAACCTCAATTGGCGTTGTTTGTGTGCTTAACAACCTGTTTTGCACTTGATCTTGTACTTATGAACTTGTTTTGCATTTGTTCTTGTGCTTATGAACTTCATTTGTCCTTTTTTGTGTGCCTAATAACCTCAATAGGTGTTGTTCGTGTCCTTAACAACTTCTTAAGAACCTCATTGGCACTTTTTTTTTGCTTAGGAACCTCATTTGCCCTTGTTCGTGTGCTTAACAACCTCAATTAGCATTGTCCGCGTGCTTAACAACCTCTTTTGTGAATGATCTTGTGCTTATGAACCGCATTTGCACTTGTTCTTGTACTTAGGAACCTCATTTACCCTTGTTTGTGTGCTTAACAACCTCAATTGGTGTTGTTCGTGTGCTGAACAACCTCTTTCGCGCTTGACCTTGTGCTTATGAACATCATTTGCACTTGTTCTTCTGCTTAGGAACCTCATTTACCCTTGTTTGTGTGCCTACCAACCTCAAATGGCGATGGTCGTGTGCTTAACAGCCTCTTTTGCACTTGATGTTGTGCTGATGAACCTCATTTGCACTTGTTCTTGTGCTTAGGAATCTCATTTGCGCTTGTTTGTGTGCTTACCATTCTCAACTAGCGTTGTTCATGCGCTTAACAACCTCTTTTGCTCTAGATCTTGTGCTTATGAACCTCATGTGCACTTGTTCTTGTGCTTAGGAATCTCATTTTCCGTTGTTTGTGTGATTACCAACCTCAATTGGCGATGGTCGTGTGCTTAACAACCTGTTTTGCACTTGATGTTGTGCTGATGAACCTCATTTGCACTTGTTCTTGTGCTTAGGAAGCTCATTTGCGCTTGTTTGTGTGCTTACCATCCTCAACTGGCGTTGTTCGGGTGCTTAACAACCTCTTTTGCACTTGATCTTGTGCTTATGAACCTCATTTGCAATTGTTCTTGTGCTTAACAACCTCAATTGGCATTGTTCGTGTGCATAACAACCTCCATTGCGCTTGATCTTATGCTTATGAACCTGATTTGCACTTGTTCTGGAGCTTAGGAACCTCATTTATCCTTGTTTGTGTGCTTAACAATCTCAATTGGCGTTGTTCGTGTTCTTACCAACCTCTTTTGCGCTTGATCTTGTGCTTAAGAACCTCATTTGCACTTGTTCTTGTGCTTAGGAACCTCAATTGGCGTTATTCGTGTGCTTAACAACCTCTTTTGCGGATGATCTTGTGCTTATGAACCTCATTTGCACTTGTTCTTATGCTTAGGAACCTCATCTCGCCCTTATTTGTGTGCTTAACAACCTCAATTGGCGTTGTTCGTTTGGTTAACAACCTCTTTTGCACTTCATCTTGTGCTCATGAACCTCATTTGCTCTTATTGTTGTTCTTAGGAACCTCGTTCGCCCTTGTTTGTGTGCTCTACGAACCACAATTGACATTGGTCGTGTGCTTAACAACATCTTTTGCCCTTGTTTGTGTGCTTACCAAGCTCAATTGTCGTTGTTCGTGTGCTTAACAACCTCTTTTGCGCTTGATCTTGTCCTGATGAACCTCATTTGCACTTGTTCTTGTGCTTAGGACCTCATTTGGCCTTGTTTGTGTGCTTACCAACCTCAATTGGCGTTGTTTGTGTGCTTAACAACCTGTTTTGCACTTGATCTTGTACTTATGAACTTGTTTTGCATTTGTTCTTGTGCTTATGAACTTCATTTGTCCTTTTTTGTGTGCCTAATAACCTCAATAGGTGTTGTTCGTGTCCTTAACAACTTCTTAAGAACCTCATTGGCACTTGTTTTTTTGCTTAAGAACCTCATTTGCCCTTGTTCGTGTGCTTAACAACCTCAATTAGCATTGTCCGCGTGCTTAACAACCTCTTTTGTGAATGATCTTGTGCTTATGAACCGCATTTGCACTTGTTCTTGTACTTAGGAACCTCATTTACCCTTGTTTGTGTGCTTAACAACCTCAATTGGTGTTGTTCGTGTGCTGAACAACCTCTTTCGCGCTTGACCTTGTGCTTATGAACATCATTTGCACTTGTTCTTCTGCTTAGGAACCTCATTTACCCTTGTTTGTGTGCCTACCAACCTCAAATGGCGATGGTCGTGTGCTTAATGACCTCTTTTGCACTTGATGTTGTCTTGATGAACCTCATTTGCACTTGTTCTTGTGCTTAGGAATCTCATTTGCGCTTGTTTGTGTGCTTACCATTCTCAACTAGCGTTGTTCATGCGCTTAACAACCTCTTTTGCTCTAGATCTTGTGCTTATGAACCTCATGTGCACTTGTTCTTGTGCTTAGGAATCTCATTTTCCGTTGTTTGTGTAATTACCAACCTCAATTGGCGATGGTCATGTGCTTAACAACCTGTTTTGCACTTGATGTTGTGCTGATGAACCTCATTTGCACTTGTTCTTGTGCTTAGGAAGCTCATTTGCGCTTGTTTGTGTGCTTACCATCCTCAACTGGCGTTGTTCGGGTGCTTAACAACCTCTTTTGCACTTGATCTTGTGCTTATGAACCTCATTTGCAATTGTTCTTGTGCTTAACAACCTCAATTGGCATTGTTCGTGTGCATAACAACCTCCATTGCGCTTGATCTTATGCTTATGAACCTGATTTGCACTTGTTCTGGAGCTTAGGAACCTCATTTATCCTTGTTTGTGTGCTTAACAATCTCAATTGGCGTTGTTCGTGTTCTTACCAACCTCTTTTGCGCTTGATCTTGTGCTTAAGAACCTCATTTGCACTTGTTCTTGTGCTTAGGAACCTCAATTGGCGTTATTCGTGTGCTTAACAACCTCTTTTGCGGATGATCTTGTGCTTATGAACCTCATTTGCACTTGTTCTTATGCTTAGGAACCTCATCTGCCCTTATTTGTGTGCTTAACAACCTCAATTGGCGTTGTTCGTTTGGTTAACAACCTCTTTTGCACTTCATCTTGTGCTCATGAACCTCATTTGCTCTTATTGTTGTTCTTAGGAACCTCGTTCGCCCTTGTTTGTGTGCTCTACGAACCACAATTGACATTGGTCGTGTGCTTAACAACATCTTTTGCCCTTGTTTGTGTGCTTACCAAGCTCAATTGTCGTTGTTCGTGTGCTTAACAACCTCTTTTGCGCTTGATCTTGTCCTGATGAACCTCATTTGCACTTGTTCTTGTGCTTAGGACCTCATTTGGCCTTGTTTGTGTGCTTACCAACCTCAATTGGCGTTGTTTGTGTGCTTAACAACCTGTTTTGCACTTGATCTTGTACTTATGAACTTGTTTTGCATTTGTTCTTGTGCTTATGAACTTCATTTGTCCTTTTTTGTGTGCCTAATAACCTCAATAGGTGTTGTTCGTGTCCTTAACAACTTCTTAAGAACCTCATTGGCACTTGTTTTTTTGCTTAGGAACCTCATTTGCCCTTGTTCGTGTGCTTAACAACCTCAATTAGCATTGTCCGCGTGCTTAACAACCTCTTTTGTGAATGATCTTGTGCTTATGAACCGCATTTGCACTTGTTCTTGTACTTAGGAACCTCATTTACCCTTGTTTGTGTGCTTAACAACCTCAATTGGTGTTGTTCGTGTCTTGAACAACCTCTTTCGCGCTTGACCTTGTGCTTATGAACATCATTTGCACTTGTTCTTCTCGCTTAGGAACCTCATTTACCCTTGTTTGTGTGCCTACCAACCTCAAATGGCGATGGTCGTGTGCTTAACGACCTCTTTTGCACTTGATGTTGTCTTGATGAACCTCATTTGCACTTGTTCTTGTGCTTAGGAATCTCATTTGCGCTTGTTTGTGTGCTTACCATTCTCAACTAGCGTTGTTCATGCGCTTAACAACCTCTTTTGCTCTAGATCTTGTGCTTATGAACCTCATGTGCACTTGTTCTTGTGCTTAGGAATCTCATTTTCCGTTGTTTGTGTGATTACCAACCTCAATTGGCGATGGTCGTGTGCTTAACAACCTGTTTTGCACTTGATGTTGTGCTGATGAACCTCATTTGCACTTGTTCTTGTGCTTAGGAAGCTCATTTGCGCTTGTTTGTGTGCTTACCATCCTCAACTGGCGTTGTTCGGGTGCTTAACAACCTCTTTTGCACTTGATCTTGTGCTTATGAACCTCATTTGCAATTATTCTTGTGCTTAACAACCTCAATTGGCATTGTTCGTGTGCATAACAACCTCCATTGCGCTTGATCTTATGCTTATGAACCTGATTTGCACTTGTTCTGGAGCTTAGGAACCTCATTTATCCTTGTTTGTGTGCTTAACAATCTCAATTGGCGTTGTTCGTATTCTTACCAACCTCTTTTGCGCTTGATCTTGTGCTTAAGAACCTCATTTGCACTTGTTCTTGTGCTTAGGAACCTCAATTGGCGTTATTCGTGTGCTTAACAACCTCTTTTGCGGATGATCTTGTGCTTATGAACCTCATTTGCACTTGTTCTTATGCTTAGGAACCTCATCTGCCCTTATTTGTGTGCTTAACAACCTCAATTGGCGTTGTTCGTTTGGTTAACAACCTCTTTTGCACTTCATCTTGTGCTGATGAACCTCATTTGCTCTTATTGTTGTTCTTAGGAACCTCGTTCGCCCTTGTTTGTGTGCTCTACGAACCACAATTGACATTGGTCGTGTGCTTAACAACATCTTTTGCCCTTGTTTGTGTGCTTACCAACCTCAATTGGCGTTGTTCGTGTGCTTAACAACCTCTTTTGTGCTTGATCTTGTCATGATGAACCTCATTTGCACTTGTTCTTGTGCTTAGGACCTCATTTGGCCTTGTTTGTGTGCTTACCAACCTCAATTGGCGTTGTTTGTGTGCTTAACAACCTGTTTTGCACTTCATCTTGTACTTATGAACTTGTTTTGCATTTGTTCTTGTGCTTATGAACTTCATTTGTCCTTTTTTGTGTGCCTAATAACCTCAATGGGTGTTGTTCGTGTGCTTAACAACCTCTTAAGAACCTCATTGGCACTTGTTTTTTTGCTTAGGAATCTCATTTGCCCTTGTTCGTGTGCTTAACAACCTCAATTAGCATTGTCCGCGTGCTTAACAACCTCTTTTGTGAATGATCTTTTGCTTATGAACCGCACTTGCACTTGTTCTTGCACTTAGGAACCTCATTTACCCTTGTTTGTGTGCTTAACAACCTCAATTTGTGTTGTTCGTGTGCTGAACAACCTCTTTCGCGCTTGACCTTGTGCTTATGAACATCATTTGCACTTGTTCTTCTGCTTAGGAACCTCATTTACCCTTGTTTGTGTGCCTACCAACCTCAAATGGCGATGGTCGTGTGCTTAACAGCCTCTTTTGCACTTGATGTTGTGTTGATGAACCTCATTTGCACTTGTTCTTGTGCTTAAGAATCTCATTTGCGCTTGTTTGTGTGCTTACCATCCTCAACTAGCGTTGTTCATGCGCTTAACAACCTCTTTTGCTCTAGATCTTGTGCTTATGAACCTCATGTGCACTTCTTCTTGTGCTTAGGAATCTCATTTGCCCTTGTTTGTGTGATTACCAACCTCAAGTGGCGATGGTCGTGTGCTTAACAACCTCTTTTGTACTTGATGTTGTGCTGATGAACCTCATTTGCACTTGTTCTTGTGCTTAGGAAGCTCATTTGCGCTTGTTTGTGTGCTTACCATCCTCAACTGGCGTTGTTCGGGTGCTTAACAACCTCTTTTGCACTTGATCTTGTGCTTATGAACCTCATTTGCAATTGTTCTTGTGCTTAACAACCTCAATTGGCATTGTTCGTGTGCATAACAACCTCTATTGCGCTTGATCTTATGCTTATGAACCTGATTTGCACTTGTTCTGGAGCTTAGGAACCTCATTTATCCTTGTTTGTGTGCTTAACAATCTCAATTGGCGTTGTTCGTGTTCTTACCAACCTCTTTTGCGCTTGATCTTGTGCTTAAGAACCTCATTTGCACTTGTTCTTGTGCTTAGGAACCTCAATTGGCGTTATTCGTGTGCTTAACAACCTCTTTTGCGGATGATCTTGTGCTTATGAACCTCATTTGCCCTTGTTCTTGTGCTTAGGAACCTCATCTGCCCTTATTTGTGTGCTTAACAACCTCAATTGGCGTTGTTCGTTTGGTTAACAACCTCTTTTGCACTTCATCTTGTGCTGATGAACCTCATTTGCTCTTATTGTTGTTCTTAGGAACCTCGTTCGCCCTTGTTTGTGTGCTTACGAACAACAATTGACGTTGGTCGTGTGCTTAACAACATCTTTTGCCCTTGTTTGTGTGCTTACCAACCTCAATTGGCGTTGTTCGTGTGCTTAACAACCTCTTTTGCGCTTGATCTTGTCCTGATGAACCTCATTTGCACTTGTTCTTGTGCTTAGGACCTCATTTGGCCTTGTTTGTGTGCTTACCAACCTCAATTGGCGTTGTTTGTGTGCTTAACAACATGTTTTGCACTTGATCATGTACTTATGAACTTGTTTTGCATTTGTTCTTCTTCTTATGAACTTCATTTGTCCTTTTTTGTGTGCCTAATACCCTCAATGGGTGTTGTTCGTGTGCTTAACAACCTCTTAAGAACCTCATTGGCACTTGTTTTTTTGCTTAGGAACCTCATTTGCCCTTGTTCGTGTGCTTAACAACCTCAATTGGCATTGTCCGCGTGCTTAACAACCACTTTTGTGAATGATCTTGTGCTTATGAACCGGATTTGCACTTGTTCTTGTACTTAGGAACCTCATTTACCCTTGTTTGTGTGCTTAACAACCTCAATTGGCGTTGTTCGTATGCTGAACAACCTCTTTTGCGCTTGATCTTGTAATTATGAACCTCATTACCACTTGTTCTTATGCTTAGGAACCTCATTTGCCCTTGTTTGTGTGCTTAACAACCTTAATTAGCGTTATTCGTGTGCTTAACAACCTCTTTTGCGCTTGATCTTGTGCTTATGAACCTCATTTGCACTTGTTCTTGTGCTTAGGAACCACATTTGCCATTGTTTTTGTGCTTAACAACCTCAATTGGTTTTGTTCGTGTGCTTAACAACTTCTTTTGCATTTGATGTTGTGTCTACGAACCTCATTTGGACTTGTTCTTGTGCTTAGGAACCTCAATTGCGCTTGTTTGCGTGCTTAACAACCTCAATTAGCGTTGTTCGTGTGCTTAACAACCTCATTTGCGCTTGATCTTGTTCTTATTAACCTCATTTGCACTTGTTCTTGTGCTTAGGAACCTCATTTGCCCTTCTTTATGTGGTTAACAACCTCAATTTACGTTGTTCGTGTGCTTAACAACCTCTTTTGTGCTTTATCCTGTGCTTAAGATCCTCACTTGCACTTGCTCTTGTATTTAGGAACCTCAATTGGCGTTGTTTGTGTGCTTAACAACCTCAATTAGCGTTGTTCGTGTCTTTAAAAACCTCTTTTGCGCTTGATTTTGTGGTTATGAACCTCATTTGCAATTGTTCTTATGCATTTGAGTGTGCTTAACAACCTCAATTAGCATTGTTCGCATTGTTAACAACCTCTTTTGCGCTTGATCTTGTGCATATGAACCTCATTTGCATTTGTTCTTGTGATTAGGAACCTCATTTGCCCTTGTTCGAGTGATTGACAACCTCTTTTCCGCTTGATCTTGTGCTTATGGACCTCTTTTGCACTTGTTCTTGTGCTGAGGAATCTCATTTGCCCTTGTTCGTGTGCTTAACAACTTGAATTGGTATTGTTCGCATGCTTAACAACCTCTTTTGCGCTTGATCTTGTGCTTATGAAATTCCTTTGCAATTGTTCTGGTGCTCGGGAACCTCATGTGCCCTTGTTTGTGTGGTTAACAACCTCAATTGGCGTTGTTCGTGTCCTTAACAACCTCTTTTGCGCTTCATCTTGTGCTTATGAACCTCATTTGTACTTATTCTTGTGCTTGGGAACCTCATTTGAACTTGTTGGTGTGCTTAACAACCTCGATTGGCGTTGTTCGTGTGCTTAACAACCTCGTTTGCGCTTGATCTTGTTCGTATGAACCTCATTAGCACTTGTTCTTATGCTTAGGAACCTCATTTGCCCTTGTTTGTGTGCTTAACAACTTCTTTTGCGCTTGATCTTGTGCTTATGAACCTCATTTTCAATTGTTCTTGTGCTTAGGAACCTCATGTGCCTTGTTTGTGTGCTTAACAACCTCAATTGGCGTTGCTCGTGTACTTAACAACCTCTTTTGCGCTTTATCTTGTGCTTATGAACCTCACTTGCACTTGTTCTTGTATTTAGGAACCTCAATTGGTGTTGTTTGTGTGCTTAACAACCTCAATTAGCGTTGTTCGTGTCCTTAAAGACCTCTTTTGCGCTTGATCTTGTTCTTATTAACCTCATTTGCACTTGTTCTTGTGCTTAGGAACCTCATTTGCCCTTCTTTATGTGGTTAACAACCTCAATCTACGTTGTTCGTGTGCTTAATAACCTCTTTTGTGCTTTATCTAGTGCTTAAGATCCTCACTTGCACTTGTTCTTGTATTTAGGAACCTCAATTGGCGTTGTTTGTGTGCTTAACAACCTCAATTAGCGTTGTTCGTGTCCTTAAAAACCTCTTTTGCGCTTGATCTTGTGGTTATGAACCTCATTTGCAATTGTTCTTATGCATTGGAACCTCATTTGCCCTTGTTTTTGTGCTTAACAACCTCAATTGGCATTGTTCGCATGCTTAACAACCTCTTTTGCGCTTGATCTTGTGCATATGAACCTCATTTGCACTTGTTCTTGTGCTCAGGAACCTCATGTGCCCTTGTTTGTGTGGTTAACAACCTCAATTGGCGTTGTTCGTGTACTTAGCAACCTCTTTTGCACTTCATCTTGTGCTTATGAACCTCATTTGTACTTATTCTTGTGCTTGGGATCCTCATTTGCCCTTGTTGGTGTGCTTAACAACCTCAATTGGCATTGTTCGCATGCTTAACAACCTCTTTTGTGCTTGATCTTGTGCTTATGAACCTCATTTGCACTTGTTCTTGTGCTTAGGAACCTCATTTGCCTTTGTTTGTGTGCTTAACAACCTCAATTGGCATTGCTCGTGTACTTAACAACCTCATTTGCACTTGTTCTTGTGCGAACCTCATGTGCCCTTGTTTGTGTGATTACCAATCTCGATTGGCGTTGTCGTGTGCTTAACAACCTCTTTTGCGCTTGATCCTGTGCTTATGAACCTCATTTTCTATTGTTCTTGTGCTTAGGAACCTCATTTGCCTTTGTTTGTGTGCTTAACAACCTCAATTGGCATTGCTCGTGTACTTAACAACCTCTTTTGCGCTCGATTTTGTGCTTATGAACCTCATTTGCACTTGTTCTTGTGCGAACCTCATGTGCCCTTGTTTGTGTGATTACCAACCTCGATTGGCGTTGTCGTGTGCTTAACAATCTCTTTTGCACTTGTTCCTACGCTTAGGAACCTCATTTACACTTGTTCTTGTGCTTAGGAAGCTCGTTTTGCCTTGTTCGTGTGCTTAACAACCTCAATTTGCGTTGTTCGTGTGCTTAACAACCTCTTTTGGACTTGATTTCGAGCTGATGAATCTCATTTGCTTGTTCTTGTGCTTAGGAACATCATTTGCCCTTGTTTGTCTGCTTAACAACCTCACTTCGCGTTGGTCGTGTGCTGAACAACCTCTTTTGCGCTTGATCTTGTGCTTGCGAATCTCATTTGCATTTGTTCTAGTGCTTAGTATCTTGATTTGCCCTTGTTTGTGTGCTTAAAAACCTCAATTGGCGTTGTTCGTGTGCTTAAAAACCTCTTTCGCGCTTGATCTTGTGCTTAGGAATCTCATTTGCCCTTGTTTGTGTGCCGAACAACCTCAATTGGCATTGTTCGTGTGCTAAACAACCACTTTTGCGCTTGACCTTGTGCTGATGAACCTCATTTGCACTTTTTCTTGTGCTTAGGAACCTCATTTACCCTTGTTTTTGTGCTGACCAACCTCAATTGGCATTGTTCGTATGCAAAACAATCTGTTTTGCTCTTGATCTAGTGCTTATGAAACTCATTTGCACTTGTTCTTGTGCTTAGGAACCTCATTTGCCCTTGTTTGTTTGCTTAACAACCTCAGTTGGCGTTGTTCTTGTGCTTAAGAACCTCTTCTGCGCAAGATCTTGTGCTTATGAACCTCATTTGCACTTGTTCTTGTGCTTGGGAACCTCATTTGCCCTTGTTTGGTGTGGTTAACAACCTCAATTGGTTTTGTTCGTGTGCTTAAGAAACTCTTTTGCGCTTGATCTTGTGCTTATTAACCTCTTTTGCAGTTGTTTCTGTGCTGAGGAACCTCATTTGCCCTTGTTTATGTGCTTAACAACCTCAATTTACGTTGTTCGTGTGCTTAACAACCTCTTTTGTGCTTTAAGTTGTGCTTAAGATCATCATTTGCACTTTTTCATGTATTTAGGAACCTCAATTGGCGTTGTTTGTGTGCTTAACCACCTCAATTAGCGTTGTTCGTGTCCTTAAAAACTTTTTTTGCGCTTGATCTTGTGGTTATGAACCTCATTTGCAATTGTTCTTGTCCATTGGAACCTCATTCGCCCTTGTTTGTGCGCTTGACAACCTCAATTGGCATTGTTCGCATACTTAACAACCTCTTTTGCGCTTGATCTTGTGCATATGAACCTCATTTGCACTTGTTCTTGTGCTTAGGAATCTCATTTGCCCTTGTTCGAGTGATTGACAACCTCTTTTGCGCTTGATCCTGTGCTTATGAACCTCTTTTGCCCTTGTTATTGTGCATTGGAACCTCATTTGCCCTTGTTGGTGTGCATAACAACCTCAATTGGCATTGTTCGCGTGCTTAACAACCTCTTTTGCGCTTGATCTTGTGCTTATGAACCTCATTGGCACTTGTTCTTGTACTTAAGAACCTCATTTTCCTTTGTTTGAGTGCTTAACAACCCCAATTGGTGTTGTTCCTGTGCTTAACAACCTCTTTTGCGCTTGATCTTGTGCTTATGAACCTCATTTTCAATTGTTCTTGTGCTTAGGAACCTCATGTGCCCTTCTTTGTGTGCTTAACAACCTCAATTGGCGTTGCTCGTGTACTTAACCACCTCTTTTGCGCTTGATCTTGTGCTTATGAACCTCATTTACACTTGTTCTTGTGCGAACCTCATGTGCCCTTGTTTGTGTGATTACCAACCTCAATTGACGTTGTTCGTGTGCTTAACAATCTCTTTTGCGCTTGATCTTGTGCTTATGAACCTCATTTGCACTTGTTCTTGTGCTTAGGAACCTCGTTTTGCCTTGTTCGTGTGCTGAACACCCTCAATTTGCATTGTTCGTGTGCTTAACAACCTCTTTTGCACTTGATTTTGAGCTTATGAATCTCATTTGCACTTGTTCTTGTGCTTAGGAACATCATTTGGCCTTGTTTGTCTGCTTAACAACCTCAATTCGCGTTGGTCGTGTGCTGCACAACCTCTTTTGCGCTTGATCTTGTGCTTGCGAACCTCATTTGAATTTGTTCTTGTGCTTAGTATCTTTATTTGCCCCTGTTTGTGTGGTTAAAAACCTCAATAGGCGTTGTTCGTTGCTTAGCAACCTCTTTCGCGCGTCATCTTGTGCTTAGGAATCTCATTTGCCCTTGTTTGTGTGCTTAACAACCTCAATTGGCGATGGTCGTGTGGTTAACAACGTCTTTTGCACTTGATGTATGCAGATGAACCTCATTTGCACTTGTTCTTGTGCTTAGGAACCTCATTTGCCCTTGTTTGTGTGCTTACCATTCTCAATTGGCGTTGTTCCTGTGCTTAACAACCTCAATTGCACTTGATCTTGTGCTTATGAACCTCATTTGCACTTGTTCTTGTGCTTAGGAACCTCATTTGCCTTTGTTTGTGTGCTTAACAACCTCAATTGGCATTGCTCGTGTACTTAACAACCTCATTTGCGCTTGTTCTTGTGCGAACCTCATGTGCCCTTGTTTGTGTGATTACCAACCTCGATTGGCGTTGTCGTGTGCTTAACAACCTCTTTTGCGCTTGATCCTGTGCTTAGGAACCTCATTTTCTATTGTTCTTGTGCTTAGGAACCTCATTTGCCTTTGTTTGTGTGCTTAACAACCTCAATTGGCATTGCTCGCGTACTTAACAACCTCTTTTGCGCTTGATTTTGTGCTTATGAACCTCATTTGCACTTGTTCTTGTGCGAACCTCATGTGCCCTTGTTTGTGTGATTACCAACCTCGATTGGCGTTGTCGTGTGCTTAACAATCTCTTTTGCGCTTGATCTTCTACTTATGAATCTCATTTGCACTTGTTCCTATGCTTAGGAACCTCATTTACACTTGTTCTTGTGCTTAGGAAGCTCGTTTTGCCTTGTTCGTGTGCTTAACAGCCTCAATTTGCGTTGTTCGTGTGCTTAACAACCTCTTTTGGACTTCATTTCGAGCTGATGAATCTCATTTGCTTGTTCTTGTGCTTAGGAACATCATTTGCCCTTATTTGTCTGCTTAACAACCTCACTTCGCGTTGGTCGTGTGCTGAACAACCTCTTTTGCGCTTGATCTTGTGCTTGCGAATCTCATTTGCATTTGTTCTAGTGCTTAGTATCTTGATTTGCCCTTGTTTGTGTGCTTAAAAACCTCAATTGGCGTTGTTCGTGTGCTTAAAAACCTCTTTCGCGCTTGATCTTGTGCTTAGGAATCTCATTTGCCCTTGTTTGTGTGCTGAACAACCTCAATTGGCATTGTTCGTGTGCTAAACAACCACTTTTGCGCTTGACCTTGTGCTGATGAACCTCATTTGCACTTTTTCTTGTGCTTAGGAACCTCATTTACCCTTGTTTTTGTGCTGACCAACCTCAATTGGCATTGTTCGTGAGCAAAACAATCTGTTTTGCTCTTGATCTAGTGCTTATGAAACTCATTTGCACTTGTTCTTGTGCTTAGGAACCTCATTTGCCCTTGTTTGTTTGCTTAACAACCTCAGTTGGCGTTGTTCTTGTGCTTAACAACCTCTTTGCACTTGATCTTGTGCTTATGAACCTCATTTGCACTTGCTCTTGTGCTTAGGAACCTCATTTGCCCTTGTTTGTGTGCTTAATAACGTCAATTTGGCGTTGTTCGTGTGCTTAAGAACCTCTTCTACGCTGGATCTTGTGCTTATGAACCTCATTTGAACTTGTTCTTGTGCTTGGGAACCTCTGTTGCCCTTGTTTGGTGTGGTTAACAACCTCAATTGGTGTTGTTCGTGTGCTTAAGAAACTCTTTTGCGCTTGATCTTGTGCTTATTAACCTCTTTTGCAATTATTTTTGTGCTGAGGAACCTCATTTGCCCTTCTTTATGTGCTTAACAACCTCAATCTTTGTTGTTCGTGTGCTTAACAACCTCTTTTGTGCTTTATCTTGTGCTTAAGATCATCATTTGCATTTTTTCATGTATTTAGGAACCTCAATTGGCGTTGTTTGTGTGCTTATCAACCTCAATTAGTGTTGTTCGTGTCCTTAAAAACTTTTTTTGCGCTTGATCTTGTGGTTATGAACCTCATTTGCAATTGTTCTTGTCCATTGGAACCTCATTCGCCCTTGTTTGTGCGCTTGACAACCTCAATTGGCATTGTTCGCATACTTAACAACCTCTTTTGCGCTTGATCTTGTGCATATGAACCTCATTTGCACTTGTTCTTGTGCTTAGGAACCTCATTTGCCCTTGTTCGAGTGATTGACAACCTCTTTTGCGCTTGATCCTGTGCTTATGAACCTCTTTTGCACTTGTTATTGTGCATTGGAACCTCATTTGCCCTTGTTGGTGTGCTTAACAACCTCAATTGGCATTGTTCGCGTGCTTAACAACCTCTTTTGCGCTTGATCTTGTGCTTATGAACCTCATTGGCACTTGTTCTTGTACTTAGGAACCTCATTTGCCTTTGTTTGAGTGCTTAACAACCCCAATTGGCGTTGTTCCTGTGCTTAACAACCTCTTTTGCGCTTGATCTTGTGCTTATGAACCTCATTTTCAATTGTTCTTGTGCTTAGGAACCTTATGTGCCCTTGTTTGTGTGCTTAACAACCTCAATTGGCGTTGCTCGTGTACTTAACCACCTCTTTTGCGCTTGATCTTGTGCTTATGAACCTCATTTACACTTGTTCTTGAGCGAACCTCATGTGCCCTTGTTTGTGTGATTACCAACCTCAATTGGCGTTGTTCGTGTGCTTAACAATCTCTTTTGCGCTTGATCTTGTGCTTATGAACCTCATTTGCACTTGTTCTTGTGCTTAGGAACCTCGTTTTGCCTTGTTCGTGTGCTTAACAACCTCAATTTGCGTTGTTCGTGTGCTTAACAACCTCTTTTGCAGTTGATTTTGAGCTTATGAATCTCATTTGCACTTGTTCTTTTGCTTAGGAACATCATTTGCCCTTGTTTGTCTGCTTAACAACCTCAATTCGCGTTGGTCGTGTGTGCCGCACAACCTCTTTTGCGCTTGATCTTGTGCTTGCGAACCTCATTTGAATTTGTTCTTGTGCTTAGTATCTTTATTTGCCCCCTGTTTGTGTGGTTAAAAACCTCAATTGGCGTTGTTCGTTGCTTAGCAACTTCTTTCGCGCGTCATCTTGTGCTTAGGTATCTCATTTGCCCTTGTTTGTGTGCTTAACAACCTCAATTGGCGATGGTCGTGTGGTTAACAACGTCTTTTGCACTTGATGTATGCAGATGAACCTTATTTGCACTTGTTCTTGTGCTTAGGAACCTCATTTGCCCTTGTTTGTGTGCTTACCATTCTCAATTGGCGTTGTTCGTGTGCTTAACAACCTCAATTGCACTTGATCTTGTGCTGATGAACCTCATTTGCAATTGTTCTTGTGGTTAGAAACTTCATTTGCCCTTGTTTGTGTGCTTAACAACCTCAATTGGCATTGTTCGTGTGCTTAACAACCTCTTTTGCGCTTGATCTTGTGCATATGAAACTCATTTGCAATTGTTCTTATGCTTAGGAACTTCATTTCCCCAGGTTTGTGTGCTGACCAACCTCGATTGGCGTTGTTCGTGCGCATAACAACCTCTTTTGCTCTTGCTCTAGTGCTGATGAAACTCATTTGCACTTGTTCTTGTGCTTAAGAACCTTATTTGACCTTGTTGGTGTGCTTAACAACCTCAATTGGCGTTTTTGCACTTGATCTTGTGCTTATGAACCTCATTTGCACTTGTTCTTGTGCTTAGGAACCTCATTTGCCCTTGTTCGAGTACTAAACAACCTCAATTGGCGTTGTTCGTGTGCTTAACAACCTCTTTTGCGGTTGATCTTGTGCTTATGAACCTCATTTGCACTTGTTCTTGTGCTGAGGAACCTCATTTGCCCTATTTCGTGTGCTTAATAACTTCAATTGGCATTGTTCGCATGCTTAACAACCTCTTTTACGCTTGATCTTGTGCATACGAACCTCATTTGCACTTATTCTTGTGCTTAGGAACCTCATTTGCCCATGTTTGTGTGGTCAACAACCTCAATTGGCGTTGTTCGTGTGCTTAACAACCTCTTTTGCGCTTGATATTGTGCTTATGAACCTCATTTGCACCTTTTCTTGTGCTTAGGAACCTCATGTGCCCTTGTTTGTGTGGTTACCAACCTCAATTGGCGTTGTTCGTGTGCTTAACAACCTCTTTTGCGCTTGATCTTGTGCTTATGAAACTCATTTGCACTTATTCTTGTGCTTAGGAACCTCATTTACACTTGTTCTTGTGCTTAGCAACCTCGTTTGCCCTTGTTTGTGTGCTTAACAACCTCAATTTGCGTTGTTCTCGCGCTTATCAACCTCTTATGCACTTTATTTTGAGCTTATGAACCTATTTTGCACTCGTTCTTGTGCTTAGGAACATCACTTGCCTTTGTTTCTCTGCTTAACAACCTCAATTCGTGTTGTTCATGTGCTCAACAACCTCTTTTGCGCTTGATCTTGTGCTTGCGAAACTCATTTGCCCTTGTTTGTGTGCTTAACAACCTCAATTGGCATTGTTCGTGTGCTAAACAACCTCTTTTGCGCTTGACCTTGTGCTTATGAACCTCATTTACACTTTTTCTTGTGCTTAGGCACCTCATTTGCCCTTGTTTGTTTTCTTAACAACCTCAATTACCGTTGTTTGTGTGCTTAAGAACCTCTTTTGCACTTGATCTTGTGCTTATGAACCTCATTTGCACTTGTTCTTGTGCTTAGGAACCTCATTTGCCCTTGTTTGTGTGCTTAACAACGTCAATTTGGCGTTGTTCGTGTGCTTAACAACCTCTTTTGCTCTTGATCTAGTGCTTATGAAATCCATTTGCACTTGTTCTTGTGCTTAGGAACCTCATTTGCCCTTGTTTGTTTGCTTAACAACATCAATTGGCGTTGTTCGTGTGCTTAAGAACCTCTTTTGCACTTGATCTTGTGCTTATGAACCTCATTTGCACTTGTTCTTGTGCTTATGAACCTCATTTGCCCTTGTTTGTGTGCTTAACAACCTCAATTTGGCATTGTTCGTGTGCTTAACAACCTCTTTTGCGCTCAATCTTGTGCTTATGAACCTCATTTGCACCTGTTCTTGTGCTTGGGAACCTCATTTGCCCTTGTTTGGTGTGCTTAACAACCTCAATTGGTGTTGTTCGTGTGCTTAAGAACCTTTTTTGCGCTTGATCTTGTGCTTATTAACCTCATTTGAAGTTGTTTTTGTGCTAAGGAACCTCATTTGCCTCGTGTGCTTAACAACCTTAATTGGCATTGTTCGAATGCTTAACAACCTCTTTTGCGCTTGATCTTGTGCAAATGAACCTCATTTGCACTTATTCTTGTGCTTAGGAACCTCATTTGCCCTTGTTTGTGTGCTTAACAACCTCAATTGGCGTTGTTCGTGTGCTTAACAACCTCTTTTGCGCTAGATCTTGTGCTTATTAACCTCATTTGCACTTGTTCTTGTGCTTAGGAACCTCATTTACCTTTGTTTGTCTGCTCAACAACCTCAATTCGCGTTGTTCGTGTGCTGAACAACCTCTTTTGCGCTTGATCTTGTGCTTGCGAACTTCATTTGCATTTGTTCTTGTGCTTTGAACTTTATTTGCCCTTGTTTGTGTGCTTAAAAACCCTGAATTGGCGTTGTTCGTGTGCTTAACAACCTCTTTCGCGCTTGATCTTGTGCTTAGGAATCTCGTTTGCATTTGTACTTGTGTTTTGGAACCTCATGTGCCCTTGTTTGTGTGCTTAACACCTCAGTTGGCATTGGTGGTCTTAACAACCTCTTTTTTGCTTGATCTTGTGCTTATGAACCAAATTTGCACTTGTTCGTCTTCTTAGGAAGCTCATTTCCCCTTGTTCGTGTGCTTAACAACCTCAATTGGCACTGTTCTTGTGCTTAACAACCTTTTTTGCGCTTGATCTTGTGCTGATGAACCTCATTTGCACTTGTTCTTGTCTTTCGGAACCTCATTTGCCCCTCTTTGTGTGCTTAACAACCTCAATTGGCGTTGGTCGTGTGTTTAACGTCTTAATTTGCGTTGTTCGTTTGCTTAACAACCTCATTTGCGCGTGATCTTGTGTTGATGAACCACATTTCCACATGTTCTTGTGCTTGGGAACCTCATTTGCCCTTGTTTTTGTGCTTAAAACCTCTATTAGCGTTGTTTGTGTGCTTAACAACATATTTTGGACCCGATCTTCCAGTTGATGAACCTCATTTGCACTTGTTCTTGTGCTTAGGAACCTCATTTGCCCTTGTTTGTCTGCTTAACAACCTCAATTCGCATTGGTCGTGTGCTGCACAACCTCTTTTGCGCTCGATCTTGTGCTTGCGACCTCATTTGAATTTGTTCTTGTGCTTAGTATCTTTATTTGCCCCTATTTGTGTGCTTAAGAACCTCAATTGGCGATGTTCGTTGCTTAACAACCTCTTTCGCGCGTCATCTTGTGCTTAGGATTCTCATTTGCCCTTGTTTGTGTGCTTAACAACCTCAATTGGCGATGGTCGTGTGGTTAACAACGTCTTTTGCACTTGATGTTGTGTTGATGAACCTTATTTGCACTTGTTCTTGAGTTTAGGAACCTCATTTGTCCTTGTTTGTGTGCTTACCATTCTCAATTGGCGTTGTTCGTGTGCTTAACAACCTCAATTGCACTTGATCTTGTGCTTATGAACCTCATTTGCAATTGTTCGTGTGCATAGGAACTTCATTTGCCCTTTTTTGTGTGCTTAACAACCTCAATTGGCGTTGTTCGTGTGCTTAACAATCTCTTTTGCGCTTGATCTTGTGCTTATGAACCTCATTTGCACTTGTTCTTGTGCTTAGGAACCTCGTTTTGCCTTGTTCGTGTGCTTAACAACCTCAATTTGCGTTGTTCGTGTGCTTAACAACCTCTTTTGCAGTTGATTTTGAGCTTATGAATCTCATTTGCACTTGTTCTTTTGCTTAGGAACATCATTTGCCCTTGTTTGTCTGCTTAACAACCTCAATTCGCGTTGGTCGTGTGCTGCACAACCTCTTTTGCGCTTGATCTTGTGCTTGCGAACCTCATTTGAATTTGTTCTTGTGCTTAGTATCTTTATTTGCCCCTGTTTGTGTGGTTAAAAACCTCAATTGGCGTTGTTCGTTGCTTAGCAACTTCTTTCGCGCGTCATCTTGTGCTTAGGTATCTCATTTGCCCTTGTTTGTGTGCTTAACAACCTCAATTGGCGATGGTCGTGTGGTTAACAACGTCTTTTGCACTTGATGTATGCAGATGAACCTTATTTGCACTTGTTCTTGTGCTTAGGAACCTCATTTGCCCTTGTTTGTGTGCTTACCATTCTCAATTGGCGTTGTTCGTGTGCTTAACAACCTCAATTGCACTTGATCTTGTGCTGATGAACCTCATTTGCAATTGTTCTTGTGGTTAGAAACTTCATTTGCCCTTGTTTGTGTGCTTAACAACCTCAATTGGCATTGTTCGTGTGCTTAACAACCTCTTTTGCGCTTGATCTTGTGCATATGAAACTCATTTGCAATTGTTCTTATGCTTAGGAACTTCATTTCCCCAGGTTTGTGTGCTGACCAACCTCGATTGGCGTTGTTCGTGCGCATAACAACCTCTTTTGCTCTTGCTCTAGTGCTGATGAAACTCATTTGCACTTGTTCTTGTGCTTAAGAACCTTATTTGACCTTGTTGGTGTGCTTAACAACCTCAATTGGCGTTTTTGCACTTGATCTTGTGCTTATGAACCTCATTTGCACTTGTTCTTGTGCTTAGGAACCTCATTTGCCCTTGTTCGAGTACTAAACAACCTCAATTGGCGTTGTTCGTGTGCTTAACAACCTCTTTTGCGGTTGATCTTGTGCTTATGAACCTCATTTGCACTTGTTCTTGTGCTGAGGAACCTCATTTGCCCTATTTCGTGTGCTTAATAACTTCAATTGGCATTGTTCGCATGCTTAACAACCTCTTTTACGCTTGATCTTGTGCATACGAACCTCATTTGCACTTATTCTTGTGCTTAGGAACCTCATTTGCCCATGTTTGTGTGGTCAACAACCTCAATTGGCGTTGTTCGTGTGCTTAACAACCTCTTTTGCGCTTGATATTGTGCTTATGAACCTCATTTGCACCTTTTCTTGTGCTTAGGAACCTCATGTGCCCTTGTTTGTGTGGTTACCAACCTCAATTGGCGTTGTTCGTGTGCTTAACAACCTCTTTTGCGCTTGATCTTGTGCTTATGAAACTCATTTGCACTTATTCTTGTGCTTAGGAACCTCATTTACACTTGTTCTTGTGCTTAGCAACCTCGTTTGCCCTTGTTTGTGTGCTTAACAACCTCAATTTGCGTTGTTCCTGCGCTTATCAACCTCTTATGCACTTTATTTTGAGCTTATGAACCTATTTTGCACTCGTTCTTGTGCTTAGGAACATCACTTGCCTTTGTTTCTCTGCTTAACAACCTCAATTCGTGTTGTTCATGTGCTCAACAACCTCTTTTGCGCTTGATCTTGTGCTTGCGAAACTCATTTGCCCTTGTTTGTGTGCTTAACAACCTCAATTGGCATTGTTCGTGTGCTAAACAACCTCTTTTGCGCTTGACCTTGTGCTTATGAACCTCATTTACACTTTTTCTTGTGCTTAGGCACCTCATTTGCCCTTGTTTGTTTTCTTAACAACCTCAATTACCGTTGTTTGTGTGCTTAAGAACCTCTTTTGCACTTGATCTTGTGCTTATGAACCTCATTTGCACTTGTTCTTGTGCTTAGGAACCTCATTTGCCCTTGTTTGTGTGCTTAACAACGTCAATTTGGCGTTGTTCGTGTGCTTAACAACCTCTTTTGCTCTTGATCTAGTGCTTATGAAATCCATTTGCACTTGTTCTTGTGCTTAGGAACCTCATTTGCCCTTGTTTGTTTGCTTAACAACATCAATTGGCGTTGTTCGTGTGCTTAAGAACCTCTTTTGCACTTGATCTTGTGCTTATGAACCTCATTTGCACTTGTTCTTGTGCTTATGAACCTCATTTGCCCTTGTTTGTGTGCTTAACAACCTCAATTTGGCATTGTTCGTGTGCTTAACAACCTCTTTTGCGCTCAATCTTGTGCTTATGAACCTCATTTGCACCTGTTCTTGTGCTTGGGAACCTCATTTGCCCTTGTTTGGTGTGCTTAACAACCTCAATTGGTGTTGTTCGTGTGCTTAAGAACCTTTTTTGCGCTTGATCTTGTGCTTATTAACCTCATTTGAAGTTGTTTTTGTGCTAAGGAACCTCATTTGCCTCGTGTGCTTAACAACCTTAATTGGCATTGTTCGAATGCTTAACAACCTCTTTTGCGCTTGATCTTGTGCAAATGAACCTCATTTGCACTTATTCTTGTGCTTAGGAACCTCATTTGCCCTTGTTTGTGTGCTTAACAACCTCAATTGGCGTTGTTCGTGTGCTTAACAACCTCTTTTGCGCTAGATCTTGTGCTTATTAACCTCATTTGCACTTGTTCTTGTGCTTAGGAACCTCATTTACCTTTGTTTGTCTGCTCAACAACCTCAATTCGCGTTGTTCGTGTGCTGAACAACCTCTTTTGCGCTTGATCTTGTGCTTGCGAACTTCATTTGCATTTGTTCTTGTGCTTCAGAACTTTATTTGCCCTTGTTTGTGTGCTTAAAAACCTGAATTGGCGTTGTTCGTGTGCTTAACAACCTCTTTCGCGCTTGATCTTGTGCTTAGGAATCTCGTTTGCATTTGTACTTGTGTTTTGGAACCTCATGTGCCCTTGTTTGTGTGCTTAACACCTCAGTTGGCATTGGTGGTCTTAACAACCTCTTTTTTGCTTGATCTTGTGCTTATGAACCAAATTTGCACTTGTTCGTCTTCTTAGGAAGCTCATTTCCCCTTGTTCGTGTGCTTAACAACCTCAATTGGCACTGTTCTTGTGCTTAACAACCTTTTTTGCGCTTGATCTTGTGCTGATGAACCTCATTTGCACTTGTTCTTGTCTTTCGGAACCTCATTTGCCCCTCTTTGTGTGCTTAACAACCTCAATTGGCGTTGGTCGTGTGTTTAACGTCTTAATTTGCGTTGTTCGTTTGCTTAACAACCTCATTTGCGCGTGATCTTGTGTTGATGAACCACATTTCCACATGTTCTTGTGCTTGGGAACCTCATTTGCCCTTGTTTTTGTGCTTAAAACCTCTATTAGCGTTGTTTGTGTGCTTAACAACATATTTTGGACCTGATCTTCTGCTGATGAACCTCATTTGCACTTGTTCTTGTGCTTAGGAACCTCATTTGCCCTTGTTTGTCTGCTTAACAACCTCAATTCGCATTGGTCGTGTGCTGCACAACCTCTTTTGCGCTCGATCTTGTGCTTGCGACCTCATTTGAATTTGTTCTTGTGCTTAGTATCTTTATTTGCCCCTATTTGTGTGCTTAAGAACCTCAATTGGCGATGTTCGTTGCTTAACAACCTCTTTCGCGCGTCATCTTGTGCTTAGGATTCTCATTTGCCCTTGTTTGTGTGCTTAACAACCTCAATTGGCGATGGTCGTGTGGTTAACAACGTCTTTTGCACTTGATGTTGTGTTGATGAACCTTATTTGCACTTGTTCTTGAGTTTAGGAACCTCATTTGTCCTTGTTTGTGTGCTTACCATTCTCAATTGGCGTTGTTCGTGTGCTTAACAACCTCAATTGCACTTGATCTTGTGCTTATGAACCTCATTTGCAATTGTTCGTGTGCATAGGAACTTCATTTGCCCTTTTTTGTGTGCTTAACAACCTCAATTGGCGTTGTTCGTGTGCTTAACAACCTCTTTTGCGCTTGATCTTGTGCATATGAAACTCATTTGCAATTGTTCTTATGCTTAGGAACTTCATTTACCCTGGTTTGTGTGCTGACCAACCTCGACTGGTGTTGTTCGTGCGCATAACAACCTCTTTTGCTCTTGATCTAGTGCTTATGAAACTCATTTGCACTTGTTCTTGTGCTTAAGAATCTTATTTGCCCTTGTTGGTGTGCTTAACAACCTCAATTGGCGTTTTTGCACTTGATCTTGTGCTTATGAACCTCATTTGCACTTGTTCTTGTGCTTAGGAACCTCATTTGCCCTTGTTTGAGTGCTTAACAACCTCAATTGGCGTTGTTCGTGTGCTTAACAACCTCTTTTGCGGTTGATCTTGTGCTTATGAACCTCATTTGCACTTGTTCTTGTGCTGAGGAACCTCATTTGCCCAATTTCGTGTGCTTAACGACTTCAATTCGCATTGTTCGCATGCTTAACAACCACTTTTGCGCTTGATCTTGTGCATATGAACCTCATTTGCACTTCTTCTTGTGCTTAGGAACCTCATTTGGCCTTGTTTGTGTGGTTAACAACATCAATTGGCGTTGTTCGTGTGCTTAACAACCTCTTTTGCGCTTGATCTTGTGCCTATGAACCTCATTTGCACTTGTTCTTGTGCTTAGGAACCTCATGCGCCCTTGTTTGTGTGGTTACCAACCTCAATTGGCGTTCTTCGTGTGCTTAACAACCTCTTTTGCGCTTGCTCTTGTGCTTCTGAACCTCATTTGCACTTGTTCTTGTGCTTAGGAACCTCATGTGCCCTTGTTTGTGTGGTTACCAACCTCAATTGGCGTTGTTCGTGTGCTTAACAACCTCTTTTGCGCTTATTCTTGTGCTTAGGAACCTCATTTACACTTGTTCTTGTGCTTAGGAACCTCATTTACACTTGTTATTGTGCTTAGCAACCTCGTTTGTCCTTGTTCGTGTGCTTAACAACCTCAATTTATGTTGTTCCTGTGCTTATCAACCTCTGTTGCACTTTATTTTGAGCTTATGAACCTCATTTGCATTCGTTCTTGTGCTTAGGAACATCATTTGCCCTTGTTTGTGTGCTTAACAACCTCAATTTGGCGTTGTTCGTGTGCTTAACAACCTCTTTTGCGCTGGATCTTGGGCTTATGAACCTCATTTGCACCTGTTCTTCTGCTTGGGAACCTCATTTGCCCTTGTTTGGTGTGCTTAACAACCTCAATTGGTGTTCTTCATGTGCTTAGGAACCTCTTTTGCGGTTGATCTTGTGCTTATTAACCTCATTTGCAGTTGTTTTTGTGCTAAGGAACCTCATTTGCCTCGTGTGCTTAACTACCTTAATTGGCATTGTTTGAATGCTTAACAACCTCTTTTGCGCTTGATCTTGTGCAAATGAACCTCATTTGCACTTATTCTTGTGCTTAGGAACCTCATTTGCCCTTGTTTGTGTGCTTAACAACCTCAATTGGCGTTGTTCGTGTGCTTAACAACCTCTTTTGCGTTTGATCTTGTGCTTATTAACCTCATTTGCACTTGTACTTGTGCTTAGGAACCTCATGTGCCCTTGTTTGTATGCTGAACACCTCAGTTGGCATTGGTCGTGAGCTTAACAACCTCTTTTGTGCTTCATCTTGTGCTTATTAACCTCATTTGCTCTTGTTCTTGTACTTAGGAACCTCATTTTTCCTTGTTCGTGTGCTTAACAATCTCAATTTGCGTTGTTCGTGTGCTTACCAACGTCATTTGCGCTTGATGTTGTGCTTATGAACCTCATTTCCACTTGTTCTTGTGCTTAGGAACCTCATTTACCTTTGTTTGTCTGCTTAACAACCTCAATTCGCGTTGTTCGTGTGCTGAACAACCTCTTTTGCGCTTGATCTTGTGCTTACAAACCTCATTTGCATTTGTTCTTGTGCTTCGGAACTTTATTTGCCCTTGTTTGTGTGCTTAAAAACCTCAATTGGCGTTGTTCGTCTGCTTAACAACCTGTTTTGCGCTAGATCTTGTGCTTATGAACCTCATTTACCCTTGTTTGTGCGCTTAATGGCGTTGTTCGTGTGCTTAACAACCTCTTTTGCGCTTGATGTTGTCCTTATGAACCTCATTTGCACTTGTTCTTGTGCTTAGGAACCTCATTTGCCCTTGTTTGTGTGCTTAACAACCTCTTTTGCACTTGATCTTGTGCTTAATAAACTCATTTGCACTTGTTCTTGTGCTTAGGAACCTCAATTGGCGTTGGTCGTGTGCTTAACAAGCTCTTTTGCGCATTATCTTGTGGTTATGAACCTCATTTGCACTTGTTCTTGTTCTTAGGAACCACATTTGCCATTGTTTGTGTGCTTAACAACCTCAATTGGCATTGTTCGTGTGCTTAACAACCTCTTTTGTACTTGATCTTGTGCTGATGAACCTCATTTGCGCTTGTTTTTGTACTTAGGAATCTCATTTGCCCTTGTTGGTGTGCTTACGAACCTCAATTGACGTTGTTCGTGTGCTTAACAACCTCTTTTGCGCTTGATTTTTTGCTTATGAACCTCATTTGCATTTGTTCTTGGGATTAGGAACTTCATTTGCCCTTGTTTGTGTGCTTAACAACCTCAATTGGCGTTGTTCGTCTGCTTAACAACATTTTTTGCGCATCATCTTGTGCTTATGAACCTCAGTTGCCCTTGTTTGTGTGCTTAACAACCTCAATTGGCGTTGTTCGTGTGCTTAACAATCTTTTTTGCGCTTGATGTTGTGCATACGAACCTTATTTGCACTTGTTCTTGTTCTTTGGAAACTCATCTGCCCTTGTTTGTGAGCTTAAGAACCTCAATTAGCGTTGTACGTGTGCTTAAGAACCACTTTTGCACTTGATCTTGTGCTTAAGAACCTCATTTGCACTTGTTCTTGAGCTTAGGAACCTCAATTGGCGTTGTTCGTGTGCTTAAGAACCTCTTTTGCGCATTATCTTCTGCTTATGAACCTCATTTGAACTTGTTCTTGTGGCTAGGAACCTCAGTTGCCATTGTTTGTGTGCTTAACAACCTCAATTGGCATTGTTCGTGTGCTTACCAGCGTCGTTTGCACTTGATCTTGTGCTGATGAATGTCATTTGCGCTTGTTTTTCCGCTTAGGAACCTCATTTGCCCTTGTTTGTGTGTTTACGAACATCAATTTACGTTGTTCGTGTGCTTAACAACCTCTTTTGCGCTTGAATTTGTGCTTATGAACTTCATTTGCATTTGTTCTTGTGCTTAGGAAATTTGTTTACCCTTGTTTGTGTGGTTAACAACCTCAATTGGCGTTGTTCGTGTGCTTAACAGCCTGTTTTGCGCTTGATCTTGTGCTTAGGAATGTCATTTGCCCTTGTTTGTGTGCTTAATAACCACAATTGGTGTTGTTCGTGTGCTTAACAACCACTTTTGCGCTTGATCTTGTGCTTATGAACCTCACTTGATCTTGCGCTTGATCTTGCGCTTAGTCTTCTTCTTATGAACATCATTTGCACTTGTTCTTGTGCTAAGGAACCTCATTTGCCTTTGTTCGTGTGCTTAACAATCTCTTTTGCACTTGATCTTATGCATATCAACCTCATTTGTACTAGTTCTTGTTCTTAGGAACCTCATTTGCCCTTGTTAGTGTGCTTAACAACCTCAATTGGCATTGTTCGCGTGCTTAACAACCTCTTTTGCGCTTGATCTTGTGCTTAGGAACCTCATTAGAACTTGTTCTTCTGCTTTGGAACCTCATTTCCCCTTGTTTGTGTGCTTAACAACCTGAATTCACGTTGTTCCAGCGCGAAAGAGGTTGTTAAGCACACGAAGAACGCCAGTTGAGATTGTTAAGTACACAAACAATGGAAAATGAAGTTCCTAAGCACAAGAACAAATGCAAATGAGATTCATAAGCACAAAATCAAGTACAAAAGAGGTTGTTAAGCTCACAACCAATGCCAACTGAGGTATTAAGTACACAAACAAGGGCACATGAGGTTCCTAAGCACAAGTACAAATGCAAATGAGATTCCTAAGCACAAGATCAAGTGCAAAAGAGGTTGTTAAGCACACGAACAATGCGAATTGAGGTTGTTAAGCACACAAACAATGGCAAATGTGGTTCCTAAGCACAAGTTAAGTGCGAATGAGGTTCATAAGCACAAGATAATGCTCAAAAGAGCTTGTCAAGCACACGAACAACGCCAATTGAGGTTCCTAAGCACAAGAACAAGTGCAAATGAGTTCCTTAAGCACATGATCAAGTGCAAAAGAGGTTGTTAAGCACACAAACAACGCCAATTGAGGTTGTTAAGCACACAAACAAGGTCAAATGAGGTTCCTAAGCACAAGAACAAGTGCAAATGAGGTTCATAAGCACAAGGTCAAGCGCAAAAGAGGTTGTTAAGCACACGAACAACGCCAATTAAGGTTGTTAAGAACACAAATAAAGGCAAATGAGGTTCATAAGCACAAGATCAAGTGCAAAAAAGGTTGTTAAACAGACGAACAAGGCCAATTGGGATTGTTAAGCACACAAACAAGGGAAAATGAAGTTCCTAAGCACAAGAACAAATGCAAATGAGGTTCATAAGCACAAAATCAAGCGCAAAAGACGCTGTTAAGCACACGAACAACGTCAATTGAGGTTCGTAAGCACACAAATAAGGGCAAATGAGGTTCCTAAGCACAAAAACAAGTGCAAATGAGTTTCATCAGCAGAAGATCAGGTGCAAAAGAGGTTGTTCAGCACACGAACAACTCCAATTGAGGTTGTTAAGCACACAAACAGGAGTAAATGAGGTTCCTAAGCACAAGAACAAGTGGAAATATGGTTCATAAGCACAAGATCAAGCGCAAATGAGGTTGTTAAGCATACGAACAACGAAAATTGAGGTCATTAAGCACACGAACAACGCCAATTGAGGTTGTTAAACACACAAACAAGGGCGAGGTTCATCAGCACAAGATCAAGTGCAAAAGAGGTTGTTAACCACACAAAAAAGGGCAAATGAGGTTCCTAAGCACAAGAACAAGTGGAAATGAGGTTCATATGCACAAGATCAAGCGCAAAAGAGGTTGTTAAGCACACGAACAATGCAAATTGAGGTTGTTAAGCACACGAAGAAGGGCAAATGAGGTTCCTTAGCACAAGAACAAGTGCAAATGAGGTTCCTAAGCTGAAAATCAAGTGCAAAAGAGGTTGTTAAGCACACGAACAACGCGAATTGAGGTTGTTATGCACACAAACAAGGGAAAATGAGGTTCCTAAGCACAAGAACAAGTGGAAAATGAGGTTCATAAGCACAAGATCAAGTGCAAAAGAGGTTGTTAAGCACACGAACAACGCGAATTGAGGTTGTTATGCACACAAACAAGGGAAAATGAGGTTCCTAAGCACAAGAACAAGTGGAAATGAGGTTCATAAGCACAAGATCAAGCGCAAATGAGGTTGTTAAGCACACCAACAACGCCAATTGAGGTTGTTAAGCACACAAACAAGGGAAAATGAGGTTCCTAAGCACAAGAACAAGTGGAAATGAAGTTCATAAGCACATGATCAAGCGCAAATGAGGTTGTTAAGCACACCAACAACGCCAATTGAGGTTGTTAAGCACACAAACAAGGGTAAATGAGGTTCCTAAGCACAAGAATAAGAGCAAATGAGGATCATATGCACAAGATCAAGCGCAAAAGAGGTTGTTAAGCACACGACCAAGGGCAAACGAGGTTCCAAAGCACAATAACAAGTGTAAATGAGGTTCCTAAGCACAAGAACAAGTGCAAATGAGGTTCATAAGCACAAGATCAAGCGCAAAAGAGGTTGTTATGCACACGAACGATGCCAATTGAGGTTGTTAAGCGCACAAACAATGGCAGATGAGGTACTTAAGCACAAGAACAAGTGCAAATGTGGTTCATCAGCACAAGATCAAGCGCAAAAGAGTTTGTTAAGCATGCGAACAATGCCAATTGAGGTTGTTAAGCACACGAACAAGGACAAATGAGGTTCCTAAGCACAAGAAAATGTTCAAATGAGGTTCATAAGCACAAGATGAAGCGCAAAAGAGGTTGTTAAGTACACGAATAACGCGAATTGAGGTTGTTAACCACACAAACAAGGGCACATGAGGTTGCTAAGCACAAGAACAATTGCAAATAAGGTTCATAAGCACAAGATCAAGCGCAAAAGAGGTTGTTAAGCACACGAACAACGCCAATTGAGGTTGCTCAGCACACAAACAAGGGCAAATGAGGTTCCTAAGCACAAGAACAAGTGTAAATGCGGTTCATAAGCACAAGATCAAGCGCAAAAGTGGTTGTTAAGCATGCGAACAATGACAATTGAGGTTGTTAAGCACACAAACAAAAGGCAAATGAGGTTCCTTAGCACAAGAACAAGTGCAAATGATGTTCATAAGGAGAAGACTAAGCGCAAAAAAGGTTGTGAAGCATACCAACAACGCCAATTGAGGTTTTAAAGCACACAAACAATGGAAATGAGGTACCAAAGCACAAGAACAAGTGTTAAACACACGAACAACGCCAATTGAGGTTGTTATGCAGATAAACAAGGGCAAATGAAGTTGCAAAGCACAAGAACAAGTGCAAATGAGGTTCATAGGCACAAGATCAAGCGCAAAAGAGATTGTTAAGCACATGAACAATGCAAATTGTGGTAGTTAAGCACACAAACAAGAGCAAATGAGGTTCATAAGCACAAGAGCAAGAGCAAAAGATGTTGTTAAACACACGAACAACGCCAATTGAGGTTGTTAAGCACACAAACAAGGGCAAATGAGGTTGCAATGCAAAAGAACAATTGCAAATGAGGTTCATAACCACAAGATCAAGCGCAAAAGAGGTTGTTTAGCACACGAACAATGCCAATTAAGGTTGTTAAGAACACAAATAAGGGCAAATGAGGTTCACAAGCACAAGATCAAGCGCAAAAAAGGTTGTTAAGCAGACGAACAAGGCTAATTGAGATTGTTAATCACACAAACAAGGGCAAATGAAGTTCCTCAGCACTAGAACAAATGCAAATGAGGTTCATAAGCACAAAATCAAGCGCAAAAGAGGCTGTTAAGCACACGAACAACGTCAATTGAGGTTCGTAAGCACACAAACAAGGGAAAATGAGGTTCCTAAGCACAAAAACAAGTGCAAATGAGTTTCATCAGCAGAAGATCAGTTGCAAAAGAGGTTGTTAAGCACACAAACAAGGGCAAATGAGATTCATAAGCACAAGAACAAGTGGAAATATGGTTCATAAGCACAAGATCAAGCGCAAATGAGGTTGTTAAGCACACGAACAATGCAAATTGAGGTCGTTAAGCACACGAACAATGCCAATTGAGGTTGTTAAGCACACAAACAAGGGCAAATGAGGGTCCGAAGCACAAGAACAAGTGCAAATGAGGTTCATCAGCACAAGATCAAGCGCAAAAGAGGTTGTTAAGCACAAGAACAATGCCAATTGAGGTTGTTAAGTACACGAACAACGGAAAATGAGGTTCCTAAGCACAAGAACAAGTGCAAATGAGGTTCATAAGCACAAGATCAAGCGCAAAAGAGGTTGTTAAGTCCACGAACAATGCCAATTGAAGTTGTTAACCACACAAACAGGGAAACATGAGATTCCTAAGCACAAGAACAAATGCAAATGAGGTTCCTAAGCACAAGATGAAGTGCAAAAGAGGTTGTTAAGCACACGAACAACGCCAATTGAGGTTGTTAAGCAAAAAAACAAGCGCAATTGAGGTTCCTAAGCACAAGAAGAAGTGCAAATGAGGTTCCTAATATGAAAATCAAGTGCAAAAGGGGTTGTTAAGCACACGAACAACGCGAATTGAAGTTGTTATGCACACAAAAAAGGGCAAATGAGGTTCCTAAGCAAAGAGAACAAGGGCAAATGTGGTTCATAAGCACAATATCAAGCGCAAATGAGGTTGTTAAGCACACTAACAATGCAAATTGAGGTTGTTAAGCACACGACCAAGGGCAAACGAGGTTCCTAAGCACAATAACAAGTGTAAATGAGGTTCCTAAGCACAAGAACAAGTGCAAGTCAGGTTCATAAGCACAAGATCAAGCGCAAAAGAGGTTGTTAAGCACACGAACGATGCCAATTGAGGTTGTTAAGCACACAAACAATGGCACATGAGGTTCCTAAGCACAAGAACAAGTGAAAATGTGGTTCATCAGCACCAAATCAAGCGCAAAAGAGGTTGTTAAGCACACGAACAATGCCAATTGAGGTTGCACACAAACAAGGATAAATGAGGTTCCTAAGTACAAGAATAAGAGCAAATGAGGTTCATATGCACAAGATCAAGTGCAAAAGAGGTTGTTAAGCATGCGAACAATGCCAATTGAGGTTGTTGTGCACACGGACAAGGACAAATGAGGTTCCTAAGCACAAGTACAGGTGAAAATGAGGTTCATAAGCACAAGATGAAGCGCAAAAGAGGTTGTTAAGTACACGAAGAACGCCAATTGAGGTTGTTAACCACACAAACAAGGGCACATGAGGTTCCTAAGCACAAGAACAATTCCAAATAAGGTTCATAAGCACAAGATCAAGCGCAAAAGAGGTTGTTAAGCACACGAACAATGCCAATTGAGGTTGTGAAGCACACAAACAAGGGCAAATGAGGTTCCTAAACACAAGAACAAGTGCAAATGAGGTTCATGAGCACAAGATCAAGTGCAAAAGATGTTGTTAAGCACGCGAACAATGCCATTTGAGGTTGTTAAGCACACGAACAAAGGCAAATGAGGTTCCTATGCACAAGAACAATTCTAAATAAGGTTCATAAGCACAAGATCAAGCGCAAAAGAGGTTGTTAAGCACACGAACAACGCCAATTGAGGTTGTTAAGCACACAAACAAGGGCAAATGAGGTTGCTAAGCACAAGAACAAGTGCAAATGAGGTTCATAAGCACAAAATCAAGCGCAAAAGAGGTTGTTAAGCACGCGAACAATGCCATTTGAGGTTGTTAAGCACATGAACAAAGGCAAATGAGGTTGCTTAGCACAAGAACAAGTGCAAATGACGTTCATAAGGAGAAGACTAAGCGTAAAAAAGGTTGTGAAGCATACGAACAACTCCAATTGAGGTTTTTAAGCACACAAACAACGGCAAATGAGGTTCCAAAGCACAAGAACAAGTGCGAAGAGGTTCATAAGCACAAGATCAAGCGCAAAAAATGTTGATAAACACACAAACAACGGCAGTTGAGGTTGTTATGCACACAAACAAGGGCAAATGAAGTTCCAAAGCACAAGAACAAGTGCTAATGAGCTTCATAGGCACAAGATCAAGCGCAAAAGAGATTGTTAAGCACAAGAACAACACAAATTGAGGTTGTTAAGCACACGAACAACACCAATTGAGGTTGTTAAGCACACAAACAAGGGTAAATGAGGTTCCTAAGCACAAGAATAAAAGGAAATGAGGTTCATATGCACAAGATCAAGTGCAAAAGAGGTTGTTAAACACACGAACAACGCCAATTGAGGTTGTTATGCACACAAAGAAGGGCAAATGAAGTTGCAAAGCACAGGAACAAGTGCAAATGAGGTTCATAGGCACAAGATCAAGCACAAAAGAGATTGTTAAGCACAAGAACAATGCAAATTGAGGTTATTAAGCACACAAACAAGAGCAAATGAGGTTCATAAGCACAAGAGCAAGACCAAAAGATGTTGTTAAACACACGAACAACGCCAATAGAGGTTGTTAAGCACACAAACAAGGGCAAATGAGGTTGCAATGCAAAAGAACAATTGCAAATGAGGTTCATAACCATAAGATCAAGCGCAAAAGAGGTTGTTAAACATGCGAACAATGCCAATTGAGGTTGTTAAACACACGAACAACGGCAAATGAGGTTCCTAAGCACAAGAACAAGTGTAAATGAGGTTCATAAGCACAAGATCAAGCGCACAAGAGGTTGTTAAGTCCACGAACAACGCCAATTGAGGTTGTTAAGCAGACAAACAAGCGCAAATGAGGTCCTAAGCACAAGAACAAGTACAAATGAGGTTCCGAAGCTGAAATCAAGTGCAAAAGAGGTTGTTAAGCACATGAACAACGCGAATTGAGGTTGTTTTGCACACAAACAAGGTAAAATGATGTTCCTAAGCACAAGAACAAGTCGAAATGAGGTTCATAAGCACAAGATCAAGCGCAAATAAGGTTGTTAAGCACACCAACAACGCAAATTGAGGTTATTAAGCACACGACCAAGGGCAAACGGGGTTCCTAAGCACAATAAGAAGTGTAAATGAGGTTCCTAAGCACAAGAACAAGTGCAAATGAGATTCGTAAGTACAAGATCAAGCGCAAAAGAGGTTGTTTTGCACACGAACGATGCCAATTGAGGTTGTTAACCACGCAAACAAGGGCACATGAGGTTCCTAAGCACAAGAACAATTGCAAATGAGGTTCATAAGCACAAGATCAAGCGCAAAATAGGTTGTTAAGCACACGAACAACGCCAATTGAGGTTGTTCAGCACACAAACAAGGGCAAATGAGGTTCCTAAGCACAAGATCAAGCGCAAAAGAGGTTGTTAAGCGCGCGAACAATGACAATTGAGGTTGTTAGCACACGAACAAAGGCAAATGAGGTTCCTTAGCACAAGAACAAGTGCAAATGATGTTCATAAGGAGAAGACTAAGTGCAAAAAAGGTTGTGAAGCATACCAAGAACGCCAATTGAGGTTTTTAAGCACACAAAGAAGGACAAATGAGGTTCCAAAGCACAAGAACAAGTGCTAAGAGGTTCATAAGCACAAGATCAAGCGCAAAAGATGTTGTTAAACACACGAACAACGCCAATTGAGGTTGTTATGCACACAAACAAGGGCAAATAAAGTTGCAAAGCACAAGAACAAGTGCTAATGAGGTTCATAGGCACAAGATTAAGCGGAAAAGACATTGTTAAGCACATGAACAATGCAAATTGAGGTTGTTAAGCACACAAACAAGACCAAATGAGGTTCATAAGCACAAGAGCAAGAGCAAAAGATGTTGTTAAACACACGAACAACGCCAATTGAGGTTGTTAAGCACACAAACAAGGGCAAATGGGGTTCTAATGCACAAGAACAATTGCAAATGAGGTTCATAACCACAAGATCAAACGCAAAAAAGGTTGTTAAGCATGCGAACAATGCGAATTGAGGTTGTTAAGCACACGAACAAGGGCAAATGAGGTTCCTCAGCACAAGGACAAGTGCAAATGAGGATCATAAGCACAAGATCAAGTGCAAAAGAGGTTGTTAAGCACACAAAAAAGGGTAAATGAGGTTCCTAAGCACAAGAACAAGTGGAAATGAGGTTCATATGCACAAGATCAAGAGCAAAAGAGGTTGTTAAGCACACGAACAATGCAAATTGAGGTTGTCAAGCACACGAAGAAGGGCAAATGAGGTTCCTTGGCACAAGAACAAGTGCAAATGAGGTTCATAAGGAGAAGACTAAGCGCAAAAGAGGTTGTGAAGCATACGAACAACGCCAATTGTGGTTTTTAAGCACACAAACAAGGGCAAATGAGGTTCCAAAGAAGAAGAACAAGTGCTAAGAGGTTCATAAGCACAACATCAAGCTCAAAAGATGTTGTTAAACACACGAACAACTCCAGTTGAGGTCGTTATGCACACAAACAAGGGCAAATGAAGTTCCAAAGCACAAGAACAAGTGCAAATGAGATTCATAGGCACAAGATCAAGCGCAAAAGAGATTGTTAAGCACATGAACATAACAAATTGAGGTTGTTAAGCACATAAATAGGAGCAAATGAGGTTCATAAGCACAAGAGCAAGAGCAAAAGATGTTGTTAAACACACGAACAACGCCAATTGAGGTTGTTAAGCACACAAACAAGGGCAAATGAGGTTACAGTTCAAAAGAACAATTGCAAATGAGGTTCATAACCACAAGATCAAGCGCAAAAAAGGTTGTTAAGCACACGAACAATGCTAATTAAGGTTGTTAAGAACACAAATATGGGCAAATGAGGTTCATAAGCACAAGATCAAGCGCAAAAAAAGTTGTTAAGCACACGAACAAGGCTAATTGAGATTGTTAATCACACAAACAAGGGCAAATGAAGTTCCTAAGCACAAGAACAAATGCAAATGAGGTTCATAAGCACAAAATCAATCGCAAAAGAGGCTGTTAAGCACATGAACAAAGTCAATTGAGGTTCGTAAGCACACAAACAAGGGCAAATGAGGTTCCTAAGCACAAAAACAAGTGCAAATGAGTCTCATCAGCAGAAGATCAGGTGCAAAAGAGGTTGTTAAGCACACGAACAATGCCAATTGAGGTTGTTAAGCACACAAAGAAGGGCAAATGAGGTTCCTAAGCACAAGAACAAGTGGAAATATGGTTCATAAGCACAAGATCAAGCGCAAATGAGGTTGTTAAGCACACGAACAACGCAAATTGATGTCGTTAAGCACACGAACAACGCCAATTGAGGTTGTTAAGCACACAAACAAGGGAAAATGAGGTTCCGAAGCACAAGAACAAGTGCAAATGAGGTTCATCAGCACAAGATCAAGCGCAAAACAGGTTGTTAAGTACTAGAATAATGCCAATTGAGGTTGTTAAGCACACGAACAACGGAAAATGAGGTTTCTAAGCACAAGAACAAGTGCAAATAAGGTTCATAAGCACAAGGTCAAGCGCAAAAGATGTTGTTAAGTCCACGAACAATGCCAATTGAAGTTGTTAACCACACAAACAGGGGCACATGAGGTTCCTAAGCACGAGAACAAATGCAAATGAGTTTCGTAAGCACAAGATCAAGCGCAAATGAGGTTGTTAAGCACACGAACAACGCAAATTGAGGTCGTTAAGCACATGAACAACGCCAATTGAGGTTGTTAAGCACACAAACAAGGGCAAATGATGTTCCGAAGCACAAGAACAAGTGCAAATGAGGTTCATCAGCACAAGATCAAGCTCAAAAGAAGTTGTTAAGCACAAGAATAATGCCAATTATGGTTGTTAAGCACACGAACAACGGCAAATGAGGTTCCAAAGCACAAGAACAAGTGCAAATGAGGTTCATAAGCACAAGTTCAAGCGCAAAAGAGGTTGTTAAGCACACGAACAACGCCAATTGAGGTTGTTAAGCAGACGAACAAGCACAAATGAGGTTCCTAAGCACAAGAACAAGTGCAAATGAGGTTCCTAAGCTGAAAATCAAGTGCAAAAGAGGTTGTTAAGCACACGAAGAACGCTAATTGAGGTTCCTAAGCACAAGAACAAGTGCAAATGAGGTTCATAACCACAAGATCAAGCGCAAAAGAGGTTGTTAAGCACGCGAACAATGACAATTGAGGTTGTTAAGCACACAAACAGGGGTAAATGAGGTTCCTAAGCACAAGAACAAGTGGAAATATTGTTCATAAGCACAAGATCAATCGGAAATGAGGTTGTTAAGCACACGAACAACGCCAATTGAGGTCGTTAAGCACACGAACAACGCCAATTGAGGTTGTTAAGCACACAAACAAGGGCAAATGAGGTTTCGAAGCACAAGAACAAGTGCAAATAAAGTTCATCAGCACAAGATCAAGCGCAAAAGAAGTTGTTAAGCACAAGAATAATGCCAATTATGGTTGTTAAGCACACGAACAACGGCAAATGAGGTTTCTAAGCACAAGAACATTTGCAAGTGAGGTTCATAAGCACAAGATCAAGCGCAAAAGAGGTTGTTAAGTCCACGAACAATGCCAATTGAAGTTGTTAACCACACAAACAAGGGAACATGAGGTTCCCAAGGACAAGAAAAAATGCAAATGAGGTTCGTAAGCACAAGATGAAGCGCAAAAGAGGTTGTTAAGCACACGAATAACGCCAATTGAGGTTGTTAAGCAGACAAACAAGCGCAAATGAGGTTCCTAAGCATAAGAACAACTGCAAATGAGGTTCCTAAGCTGAAAATCAAGTGCAAAAGAGGTTGTTAAGCACACGAACAACGCGAATTGAGGTTGTTTTACACACAAACAAGGTAAAATGAGGTTCCTAAGGACAAGAACAAGTCGAAATGAGGTTCATAAGCACAAGATCAAGCGCAAATGAGGTTGTTAAGCACACCAACAACGCAAATTGAGGTTGTTAAGCACACGACCATGGGCAAACGGGGTTCCTAAGCAGAAGAACAAGTGCAAATGAGGTTCACAAGCACAAGATGAAGTGCAAAAGAGGTTGTTAAGCACACGAACAATGAAAATTGAGGTTGTTAAGCACACGAAGAAGGGCAAATGAGGTTCCTTGGCACAAGAACAAGTGCAAATGAGGTTCATAAGGAGAAGACTAAGCGCAAAAGAGGTTGTGAAGCATACGAACAACGCCAATTGTGGTTTTTAAGCACACAAACAAGGGCAAATGAGGTTCCAAAAAACAAGAACAAGTGCTAAGAGGTTCATAAGCACAAGATCAAGCTCAAAAGATGTTGTTAAACACACGAACAATGATAATTGAGGTTGTTAACCACACAAACAAGGGCAAATGAGGTTTCGAAGCACAAGAACAAGTGGAAATGAGGTTCATATGCACAAGATCAAGAGCGAAAGAGGTTGTTAAGCACACGAACAATGAAAATTGAGGTTGTTAAGCACACGAAGAAGGGCAAATGAGGTTCCTTGGCACAAGAACAAGTGCAAATGAGGTTCATAAGGAGAAGACTAAGCGCAAAAAAGGTTGTGAAGCATACGAACAACGCCAATTGTGGTTTTTAAGCACACAAACAAGGGCAAATGAGGTTCCAAAAAACAAGAACAAGTGCTAAGAGGTTCATAAGCACAAGATCAAGCTCAAAAGATGTTGTTAAACACACGAACAATGACAATTGAGTTTGTTAAGCACACAAACAAGGGCAAATGAGGTTTCGAAGCACAAGAACAAGTGCAAATAAAGTTCATCAGCACAAGATCAAGCGCAAAAGAGGTTGTTAAGCACAAGAATAATGCCAATTGGGGTTGTTAAGCACACGAACAACGGCAAATGAGGTTCCTAAGCACAAGAACATTTGCAAGTGAGGTTCATAAGCACAAGATCAAGCGCAAAAGAGGTTGTTAAGTCCACGAACAATGCCAATTGAAGTTGTTAACCACACAAACAAGGGCACATCAGGTTCCCAAGCACAAGAACAAATGCAAATGAGGTTCGTAAGCACAAGATGAAGCGCAAAAGAGGTTGTTAAGCACAGGAATAACGCCAATTGAGGTTGTTAAGCAGACAAACAAGCGCAAATGAGGTTCCTAAGCACAAGAACAACTGCAAATGAGGTTCCTTAGCTGAAAATCAAGTGCAAAAGAGGTTGTTAAGCACACGAAGAACGTGAATTGAGGTTGTTATGCTCACAAAAAAGGGAAAATGAGGTTCCTAAGCACAAGAACAGGTGCGAATGAGGTTCATAAGCAAAAGATGAAGCGCAAAAGAGGTTGTTAAGGACACGAATAACGCCAATTCAGGTTGTTAACCACACAAACAAGGGCACATGAGGTTCCTAAGCACAAGAACAATTCCAAATAAGGTTCATAAGCACAAGATCAAGCGCAAAAGAGGTTGTTAAGCACACGAACAAAAGCAAATGAGGTTCCTAAGCACAAGAACAATTCCAAATAAGGTTCATAAGCACAAGATCAAGCGCAAAAGAGGTTGTTAAGCACACGAACAACGCCAATTGAGGTTGTTAAGCACACAAACAAGGGCAAATGAGGTTCCTAAGCACAAGAACAAGTGCAAATGAGATTCATAAGCACAAGATCAAGCGCAAAAGAGGTGGTTAAGCACGCGAACAATGCCATTTGAGGTTGTTAAGCACACGAACAAAGGCAAATGAGGTTCCTGAGCACAAGAACAAGTGCAAATGACGTTCATAAGGAGAAGACTAAGCGGAAAAAAGGTTGTGAAGCACACGAACAACACCAATTGAGGTTTTTAAGCACACAAACAACGGCAAATGAGGTTCCAAAGCACAAGAACAAGTGCGAAGAGGTTCATAAGCACAAGATCATGCGCAAAAGATGTTGTTAAACACACGAACAACGCCAATTGAGGTTGTTATGCACACAAACAAGGGCAAATGAAGTCCCAAAGCACAAGAACAAGTGCAAATGAGCTTTATAGGCACAAGATCAAGCGCAAAAGAGATTGTTAAGCACATGAACAACACAAATTGAGGTTGTTAAGCACATAAACAAGAGCAAATGAGGTTCATAAGCATGAGAGCAAGACCAAAAGATGTTGTTAAACACACGAACAACGCCAATTGAGGTTGTTGAGCGCACAAACAAGGGCAAATGAGGTTGCAATGCAAAAGAACAATTGCAAATGAGGTTCATAACCACAAGATCTAGCGCAAAAGAGGTTGTTAAGCACACGAGCAACGCCAATTGAGGTTGCTAAGCACACAAACAAGGGTAAATGAGGTTCCTAAGCACAAGAATAAGAGCAAATGAGGTTCATATGCACAAGATCAAGCGCAAAAGAGGTTGTTAAGCATGCGAACAATGCCAATTGAGGTTGTTAAGTAGACGAACAAGGACAAATGAGGTTCCTAAGCACAAGAACATGTGCAAATGAGGTTCATTAGCACAAGATGAAGCGCAAAAGAGGTTGTTAAGTAGACGAAGAACGCCAATTGAGGTTGTCAACCACACAAACAAGGGCACATGAGGTTCCTAAGCACAAGAACAATTGCAAATAAGGTTCATAAGCACAAGATCAAGCGCAAAAGAGGTTGTTAAGCACACGAACAACGCCAATTGAGGTTGTTAAGCACACGTACAACGGCAAATGAGCTTCTTAAGCACAAGAACAAGTGGAAATGAGGTTCATAAGCACAAGATCAGGCGCAAAAGAGGTTGTTAAGTCCACGAACAATGCCAATTGAGGTTGTTAACCACACAAACAAGGGCACATGAGGTTCCTAAGCACAAGAACAAATGCAAATGAGGTTCGTACACACAAGATCAAGCGCAAAAGAGGTTGTTCAGCACACGAACAACGCCAATTGAGGTTGCTAAGCACACAAACAAGGGTAAATGAGGTTCCTAAGCACAAGAATAAGAGCAAATGAGGTTCATATGCACAAGATCAAGCGCAAAAGAGGTTGTTAAGCACGCGAACAATGCCAATTGAGGTTGTTAAGTAGACGAACAAGGACAAGTGAGGTTCCTAAGCACAAGAACATGTGCAAATGAGGTTCATTAGCACAAGATGAAGCGCAAAAGAGGTTGTTAAGTAGACGAAGAACGCCAATTGAGGTTGTCAACCACACAAACAAGGGCACATGAGGTTCCTAAGCACAAGAACAATTGCAAATAAGGTTCATAAGCACAAGATCAAGCGCAAAAGAGGTTGTTAAGCACACGAACAACGCCAATTGAGGTTGTTAAGCACACGTACAACGGCAAATGAGCTTCTTAAGCACAAGAACAAGTGGAAATGAGGTTCATAAGCACAAGATCAGGCGCAAAAGAGGTTGTTAAGTCCACGAACAATGCCAATTGAGGTTGTTAACCACACAAACAAGGGCACATGAGGTTCCTAAGCACAAGAACAAATGCAAATTAGGTTCGTACACACAAGATCAAGCGCAAAAGAGGTTGTTAAGCACACGAACAACGCCAATTGAGGTTGTTCAGCACACAAACAAGGGCAAATAAGGTTCCTAAGCACAAGAAAAAGTGCAAATGAGGTTCATAAGCACAAGATCAAGCGCAGAAGAGGTTGTTAAGCACGCGAACAATGCCATTTGAGGTTGTTAAGCACACGAACAAAGGCAAATGAGGTTCCTAAGCACAAGAACAATACCAAATAAGGTTCATAAGCGTAAGATCAAGCGCAAAAGAGGTTGTTAAGCACACGAACAACGACAATTGAGGTTGCTAAGCACACAAACAAGGGAAAATGAGGTTCCTAAGCACAAGAACAAGTGCAAATGAGATTCATAAGCACAAGATCAAGCGCAAAAGAGGTTGTTAAGCACGCGAACAATGCCATTTGAGGTTCTTAAGCACACGAACAAAGGCAAATGAGGTTCCTTAGCACAAGAACAAGTGCAAATGACGTTCATAAGGAGAAGACTAAGCGCAAAAAAGGTTGTGAAGCATACGAACAACGCCAATTGAGGTTTTTAAGCACACAAACAACGGCAAATGAGGTTGCAAAGCACAAGAACAAGTGCGAAGAGGTTCATAAGCACAAGATCAAGCGCAAAAGATGTTGTTAAACACACGAACAACGCCAGTTGAAGTTGTTATGCACACAAACAAGGGCAAATGAAGTTCCAAAGAACAAGAACAAGTGCAAATGAGCTTCATAGGCACAAGACCAAGCGCAAAAGAGGTTGTTAAGCACACGAACGATGCCAATTGTGGTTGTTAAGCACACCAACAATGGCACATGAGGTTCCTATGCACAAGAACAAGTGCAAATGAGATTCCTCAGCACCAGATCAAGCGCAAAAGAGGTTGTTAAGCACAGGAACAATGCCAATTGAGGTTGCACACAAACAAGGATAAATGAGGTTCATAAGCAAAAGAATAAGAGGAAATGAGGTTCATATGCACAAGATCAAGCGCAAAAGAGGTTGTTAAGCATGCGAACAATGCCAATTGAGGTTGTTTAAGCACATGAACAAGAACAAATGAGGTTCCTAAGCACAACAACAAGTGCAAATGAGGTTCATAAGCACAAGATGAAGCGCAAAAGAGGTTGTTAAGTACACGAATAACGCCAATTGAGGTTGTTAACCACACAAACAAGGGCACATGAGGTTCCTAAGCACAAGAACAATTCCAAATAAGGTTCATAAGCACAAGATCAAGCGCAAAAGAGTTTGTTAAGCACGCGAACAATGCCATTTGAGGTTGTTAAGCACACGAACAAAGGCAAATGAGGTTCCTAAGCACAAGAACAATTCCAAATAAGGTTCATAAGCACAAGATCAAGCGCAAAAGGGGTTGTTAAGCACACGAACAACGCCAATTGAGGTTGTTAAGCACACAAACAAGGGCAAATGAGGTTCCTAAGCATAAGAACAAGTGCAAATGAGGTTCATAAGCACAAGATCAAGCGCAAAAGAGGTGGTTAAGCACGCGAACAATGCCATTTGAGGTGGTTAAGCACACGAACAAAGGCAAATGAGGTTCCTGAGCACAAGAACAAGTGCAAATGACGTTGATAAGGAGAAGACTAAGCGGAAAAAAGGTTGTGAAGCACACGAACAACACCAATTGAGGTTTTTAAGCACACAAACAACAGCAAATGAGGTTCCAAAGCACAAGAACAAGTGCGAAGAGGTTCATAAGCACAAGATCATGCGCAAAAGATGTTGTTAAACACACGAACAACGCCAATTGAGGTTGTTATGCACACAAACAAGGGCAAATGAAGTACCAAAGCACAAGAACAAGTGCAAATGAGCTTCATAGGCACAAGATCAAGCGCAAAAGAGATTGTTAAGCACATGAACAACACAAATTGAGGTTGTTAAGCAAATAAACAAGAGCAAATGAGGTTCATAAGCACGAGAGCAAGACCAAAAGATGTTGTTAAACACACGAACAACGCCAATTGAGGTTGTTAAGCGTACAAACAAGGGCAAATGAGGTTGCAATGCAAAATAACAATTGCAAATGAGGTTCATAACCACAAGATCTAGCGCAAAAGAGGTTGTTAAGCACACGAACAACGCCAATTGAGGTTGCTAAGCACACAAACAAGGGTAAATGAGGTTCCTAAGCACAAGAATAAGTGCAAATGAGGTTCATATGCACAAGATCAAGCGCAAAAGAGGTTGTTAAGCATGCGAACAATGCCAATTGAGGTTGTTAAGTAGACGAACAAGGACAAATGAGGTTCCTAAGCACAAGAACATGTGCAAATGAGGTTCATTAGCACAAGATGAAGCGCAAAAGAGGTTGTTAAGTAGACGAAGAACGCCAATTGAGGTTGTCAACCACACAAACAAGGGCACATGAGGTTCCTAAGCACAAGAACAATTGCAAATAAGGTTCATAAGCACAAGATCAAGCGCAAAAGAGGTTGTTAAGCACACGAACAACGCCAATTGTGGTTGTTCAGCACACAAACAAGGTCAAATAAGGTTCCTATGCACAAGAAAAAGTGCAAATGAGGTTCATAAGCACAAGATCAAGCGCAAAAGAGGTTGTTAAGCACGCGAACAATGCCATTTGAGGTTGTTAAGCACACGAACAAAGGCAAATGAGGTTCCTAAGCACAAGAACAATTCCAAATAAGGTTCATAAGCACAAGATCAAGCGCAAAAGAGGTTGTTAAGCACACGAACAACGCCAACTGAGGTTGTTCAGCACACAAACAAGGGCAAATGAGGTTCCTAAGCACAAGAACAAGGGCAAATGAGGTTCATAAGCACAAGATCAAGCGCAAAAGAGGTTATTAAGCACGCGAACAATGACAATTGAGGTTGTTAAGCACACGAACAAAGTGACGCAAGGTGGTCCCGATACTGTCTTGCCCGATAAGCTCAAGTACTCGGTTTTATGGTAAAAGATAAGAGTAAAATAGTCACGAAGAGAACAATCAACAATACACTCAACTTTCTATTGATAATCAACTTTCTACCTTACAACCAAATACCCGTAACAATTTATAACAAAAGTTTACTTAATCCCTAAGAAATAATATTAAAAGCTATTAAAACAACTCAAATCCCAACATGACCTTGTCGTCCAAGGCAGATATTAAATTCTAATTTTAGTAAAACAATAAAAGTTTAATGCTAATAAAATCCATGCAGTCAAAGCAAATAAAAGTGCACTCTTGGAATACCGTCCATGCATGTATCCATATCCAGCCAATAACTTAATTGCTTCTTGTAGTCCGCCAAATGACTCCTTGATTTCCTCCATCCAGTCAACATAAAAACTGTGCAATTAATTAGAGGACAACACCCTTGCAGTTTTAATTATATGGTTCATATTTCAAGTTGCACATATAATTCTTTGATTGGTATGGATTTGTTGTGACCATCGTTTACATCCGAATCTGAATCGGATACGTCTTCGATACGCACCTCGTCAGGCTCCCCGGGTTGGTTGAAGCTTGACCTCAAGCTTGCATCTTCTTCATAGTACTTGTGGAGATGACTGACATTGAACGTGTTGGATATATGCAAATCATCGGGTAATTTCACGCGGTAAGCATTTGCTCCAAACTTCTCCAGTATCTCACATGGCCCAACTTTCCTTTTCTTAAGCTTGTGATATTCACCACGTGGAAACCGTTCCTTCGGTAAATAGACCCAAACCAGTTCTCCGACTTCGAGTTGTACATCTCGGCGTTTTAAATCTGCTTGAGCCTTGTACTTGGAGTAAGTTTGTTCTAAATTTTCACGAACTGTTTTGTGCAGTTCTCTCAAATCTTCAAGCCTTTCGTCTACCTTCTTAACTTTAGACTTCGGTCTTTCAATAGAAAGAATATCAAGAGGACCTCGGGGAATAAATCCATACACAATTTTGAAGGGGGCGAATCCCGTGGAGCGGTTTACCGAACAATTATATTCAAATTCAATTTTTGGTAGTAGAGTATCCCACATGCCAAAAGTTGTAACTTGTGCACGAAGCATATTTCCAAGATTTCTGTTTACGGCTTCGGTTTGTCCGTCTGTTTGAGGGTGGAAAGTGGAACTAAACTTCAGTTCGGTCTTTAATTTCTTCCAAAGTTCTATCCAAAATTTGCTCAAAAATTTTGTATCTCGATCAGAAACAATGGTACTCGGCAAACCATGGTGTCGGACAACTTCATGAAAATAAAGTTCAGCAACTTTAGGAGCATCCACAGTGGTTTTGCATGCAATGAAGACTGCCATTTTGCTGAAGCGATCAACAACTACCATGATGCTATCGTTCTTTCTTCTTGTCATTGGTAATCCGGTCACAAAGTCCATTGAAATGTCACGCCAAACACCAAATAGAAGAGGCAATGGATTGTAGAGACCCTGATTTGTGTTGGTGCCTTTAGAAGTTTGACACACTTGGCAAGCTCGAACAAAGTGCTTAACATCCCGCTATAGACTTGGCCAAAAGAACCTCTCTCGTACCAAATGCAAAGTCTTTTCCAACCCGAAATGACCTTGGTTATGCATTTCCTTGATGATCAGATATCGTAAAGAAGTTGTTGGGATACAAAGTGCGAAACCCCGAAACAAGTACCCGTTAATTAACGAGTAGTCATCCCGTGACTTTTTCTTCACGTCTTCCAATATTTGTCTGAAGTCGGGATCCTCCTTAAGAGTTTCAGGCACGTGTTCGAACCCGAGAGTGTAGGTTGACATTGCCGAGAGTAATCCGTGCCGGCGGCTTAGAGCGTCAGCGACTTTGTTGCTTGATCCTGCTTTGTGTATAATAGAGAAAGTGTACTCTTGGAGTGAAGTAACCCACTTGGCATGTCGGGCGCTTAATTTATTTTGATCTTGTACAAATTTCAGCGCTTGGTGGTCTGTGTATAGCACAAATTCGCGAGACAAAAGGTAATGCCGCCAATGTTGCAAAGCTTTTACTATGGCGTACAACTCAAGGTCATAGACCGGATAATTGGTTTTAGCTCCGCCAAGCTTCTCACTAAAATATGCTACAGGTTTCTTCTCTTGAGAAAGTACGGCACCAATACCGACCTTTGAAGCATCGCATTCTACCTCGAAAGCTTTGTCGAAGTCCGGAAGAGCTAGCACGGGTGCATGGGTTAAGCAATGCTTGAGTGCCTCAAAAGCTTGTTGTGCATTGTCATTCCACTCAAAATTCTTTTGCTTTAGTAACTCGGTAATAGGTGCTGAGATACTACTAAAGCCTTTGATGAATCGCCGGTAGAATCCCGCTAACCCGAGAAATGATCGTATCTCGGTAAATGAAGATGGTTTTGGCCAATCTCGGATTGCTAGAATTTTGTCCTCTTCGGGTAAGATACCACTCGCGGAGATCTTAAATCCCAAGAATATCAATGTTGGAGTCATCCAAACACACTTTTTCGAGTTCGCAAAAAGATTATTTTCGTGTAGCACTTCAAGAGTTTCTCGCAAGTGTTGGAGATGCTCATCTCGGTTTCGGCTATAGATAAGAATGTCGTCAAAGTAGACGACAACAAACTTGTTAAGGAAAGGCCGCAAAACCTGGTTCATTACTCGCATGAAGGTGCTAGGAGCATTGGAAAGGCCAAAGGGCATAACAACCCACTCAAACAGGCCTTCTTTAGTCTTGAAAGTTGTTTTTCATTCATCTCCTGGTCTGATTCGAATTTGGTGATACCCACTTTTTAGATCAATTTTAGAAAATACCTCGGCTCCACTGAGTTGATCGAGCATGTCCTCCAATCGTGGAATTGGAAATCGGTATCGTGTCGTGATCCGATTTATTGCTCGGCTATCCACACACATGCGAAAACTTCCGTCCTTCTTCGGAACCAACAGGGCTGGCACGGCACATGGACTTATGCTCTCACGCACAAAGCCTTTGTCTAGTAGCTCTTGCACTTGACGCTTTAACTCGTGGTGCTGTTGTGGAGTCATGCGGTAGTGAGCCTTGTTGGGAAGACTAGCCCCGGGCACCAAGTCGATTTGGTGTTGAATGTCGCGAAGTGGGGGCAGACCATCAGGAAGTTCTTCAGGTAGTACATGCATGAATTCGGCCAATAAGGGTTGCACCATCTCGGGTATATTTTTCTCCATCTCGGAGTCAGGAAAGTCGCGTGCAGTAATTGCAAAACAAATTTCAGCATCTCGCAGCTCCTTTTCAAATTCTTCCCGCGGTACACAAAACACCGTATTTGACTCTTTTACCTCTTCTTGAACTGGATTTATGCGTACCTTTTTCGGACCAACTTGAATGGTATAGGTGTGCTTTCTTCCATCATAGACGGCTTGATTGTCGTATTGCCAAGGTCGCCCAAGAATCAAATGTGAGGCATCCATTGGAACCACATCGGCATAAATTGTGGCGGTGTAAAGTGGCCCGAGTGTGAGTTGAAAGTGGCACCTTTTGTTGACCTGGATTTCGGCTCCTTTGTTCACCCACCCGAGTTTGTATGGATTTGTATGAGTGGTGGTGTTAAGATTAAGTTTCTTTACTGCCTCCTCCGAGATCACATTTTCCCAACTACCTGAATCGATTAACACGACACACTTCTTGTTCTCAATAACGCACATGGTTTTAAAAATGGCATGCCGCCTCCAATCTTCTGTTGACTTCGGCCCCAAGCAAAGCCTTCTCATAACTAAGCTTTCGGCTACGAGATCTTCGGGATTTACCTCATGAATTTCTTCCTCTTCATCAAAACTTTCATACCACCCTTCCTCTTCTTCAACACCGTCATTAGCATATAAATGAGGTCGAGGCTTTGGGCATTCTCTTGCATAGTGGCCCATTTCGCGACAATTGTGACAACGAATGTTGGCCTTAGAGCTTCCGGGGGAATTTTGGTTCGGTTTAGGTGGAGATGGGAGTAAATGGGGTCGGTTGGGATTTGTAGTGTTATTTGGAGAAGGGCGAAAATGAGAAGAGTTAGAGTTGATAGAAGAAGAATTACCACGGTTGAAGTTGCGGCTTTTTGCGAGCTGTTTTTCGACGGCTTTTGCTTTGGATTGAGCCTCGCCCACATTGTTGAAAGTGTGAACCACCAGCATATCCTGAATGTTCATTCGAAGGCCATGCAAATATCATGCAACCCTCAAATCTTCGGTCTCATTGATTTGGTTCCGTGCCTCAAGTTTATAAAACTCAAGGGTGTATTCCTCCACACTTTTCGCGCCTTGAGAGAGAGATTGAAATTGCTGAAAAAGTGTTTGTCGGTAGTTAAGAGGGAGAAACTCACAATTCATTTCGCGCTTCAAATCGAGCCAATCATTGAGAGGAGGAAGGCTGTCGAGATAGCGGCGATACTTGAATGATTGCCACCATGCTGCTGCTCTATCTCGGAACCGTATTGTCACTAATGGCACGCGTTTTTCGGGTGGCACATCCTTCAATTCAAAAACCTCTTCCACGGTGTTGGTCCAGTCAAGGAATTCTTCGGGTTTGAGACTTTGGGAGAAACTGGAATCTCTACTACTCGAGGCCACCATCCCGGTGTCGATCACGTTCACGCACTGGAGGATTAACTTGGTCTCGATTTTGGGGACCTTGTTCTCGGTTGTTGTTGTTCGGGTTTAATTGTTCCATGAGGGTGGTGATAAGTTGGGTTTGATTGTTGTCCATTCGCTCGAGTAGTGCGGTTTGGTTTCGTTGCATTTGTTCAAGGATGGCGAGGAGGTTAGGGTCGGCCATGAAGGTTGGTGATGCTTGTAATAGAGGGAAATAGTGTGGGGTTTGCTGATGGAGGTGAATTTGGCGGTTGTCGGAGATACAACTTCACGCAAGCGCAAAGGTGGTTGTCGAACCT